>JACEFO010000508.1:0-38734 GCA_015342445.1 Digitaria exilis
GCATTGACATAGAAGCCATGACATAGAGTGTATGAGTCATAGGTGAGGACATGGCAAGGTTGTCATGGTGTGTGCAGGTGTCATAGGTAGCCACATAAAGAGTAAAGAGTCCTCTCATGTTGTATCAAGTTGAGTCATCAATAAAGTTTGAGTTCATACTAGAGAGTTGGTCTTCCATATCGGTGTTAGGTGAAGGTGTCCACAAAGTTAGGAGTGTGGGTAAGGGTACATAGAAGTGATCGGTGTCAAGGTTAGGGGCACCGATTTTCTCAGCATGAGATCTATGTCGACATGGTTCACCGTGTGAAATCCACCCAATTGCTTGTGAACAAGCGGAGGCTGGTTCAAGAGGCAGCCAACAGATACGGAAGACCATTATCTCGTCAGGTCAAGGACGTTGAAACCTCAGTTAACATGTTGTTGGAAGATTATGATGCTATGCCACAACAAGTGGAAAACCATATAAATAGGGCAGGTCTCTTGGGGCTATCCCGTGGAGCCACCATGCTTCATGCAGAGCACCCAAGAATATTTGTAAGTAGTAAAAACCATATGTGACCTGATCAAAATCGAACGCTTTAGTAAATCTATATGATCTTCTATCAGACTGAATAATAATGTTTTCCCCCAGCCAATCGATGATGTTGTGTGTTTTGCGAATGACAACAATTATTAGTTTTTTACTTCTTATTATTGATACTGCAAACTTATTTTGTGTCCAGTTTGAAAATGGGAGGCATGTGTTGTGTTGTGTTCCAAATGGTACGCGTCATAATTGGAATCAACCAAAATGCAAAGTCATCCAGTGGAAGGATCAAGTATAGTGCAGCCCAAAAAAATTTTGTGTTCAAATTTAGTGTAAAAAAACACCGGTAGCTGAAGAAAAACATTGTAGCACTTGCTGGGAAACGTGTTTTTGTTGAGGGAGGTAAATAGTAAAAAGTTGATGAAAGTTAGAATAAATAGTGTTTTTTGTTAGGGAATTTGAACAAGGCCTAAAATTCTTGTTGTGGACAAATAGCTGCACACAGCGCTTAGATACAGAATTAATGTTGGGCCGGGAAGCAATCAAGACTCATACACAAATAGGAAGGTGGTACTTAAAATGAACTAAGACATCCTTGTGGGTATCTGTTGTGAGCTTCCTCAAATACGTTCCTTGAGGTACAAAGCAACATGGTTGGTTCCCACCCCTGATTACATAAACTGAATCTAATTAAATAATATGAAAATGGTGCCTGAAATAGTGTTTCGTTCTTACTGCTTAATACGTGTAGCAAACCAAAAATTCAACCTGTGATCAAGATGTTAATGGCATCATGGGAATCATTAGCAGATAAAATAGAATCATTGCATAAGCATTTGTATGCATTTTGAATTATTAAAAATTGGATGAAATGTCACTTTGTTAAGGAAGTTTGCATTTCATGTTGAAATTGTTAGGGTTTATCTACAACGATGTTGTTTCATGAGTCCTTTCACTAATAATGGTTAATTGATGCTTAAAAGTGGGAAATTTGAGACTTAAGCGGCTGTGTAGGGTCCAGATAATGGGGTCTTAGAACAAAGACCCACTTGAGTTGATTAAAGACCGTTCGTTGTGGACGTCGACTTGAGCAACTTTTGGTGCTCCCAAATATCCCATAATGGGAAATAGAAACCAAAATTGTCTCATTCTTTTGGGCAAGGTCCTGATGTGTGGTTCAGTGAGGTACACTCTCCCCGGTGGATCTAGGTATCCATCTACACAAGTTAGGCAAGAATATCCAAACATTCTAGATTTTTCGGGAAAGGTTGACATGGGTAGCTCCTTATTCATCTTTGCGCTAATGGGCAAGCAACATGGTCCTCTCTTGTATGGGTAACCAAGTACACCCTTACAAGATTTCTAAATCAATTCGAATTTCTGCGCTATTGGTTATGAGCATACTTAGCATCCCATTGGTAGGTGAAAAAAAAAAAAGTAAGGGTTGGATAAATATCATGTGGGAGATAAAAATCCCCAGATGCTTCAGGTCTCTCTGCATCAAATACTATATATGTGCCGTAAACATATACTTGTGCATCAACACATCCTAACAACGAGGCGACAAATTAAATGTGCACACGTCATGAGCTAGCAAAAGCACCGAGAGAATTCGATCAGCCAGCCTACATATAGTCAATTAGTCAACATTAGACCTACCCATGATTATTCATCTCAATGTTGATTTCAAAATGAACAAACCAGATAGATCAGGTGGCCACATGTATATATGTGTGGGGGAAAAATCGATTCTGATGTCGTCGTACGTCAACCCTTGTTGCTGATCGTCGAGCGTGCATCGCGTGTTCGATCAAATTATCACGTGCTCGATCAAATTAGAAAGCTGGTTCATCATGAGCATATGCCCACAAATAAGAGAAACAGTAACAAAAAAACTAAACGTATGCAGCGAACAATAATGTTATATCTGTGTATTTATCATCAGTTCCATCCGATCGCCGTCGAGCCACAAATATTAATTGTCACACGAAAATATGTATATAGTACGCACATCACACAGTTATTCACACCACGTATACTATATATGCATTCAAGATCATATGCATATACAACTTAGTTATATATGGATCGACCTGCTAGGCACGTGACTAGTGTTTGCTAATAGGGGTCTTACTGCAGATCGCCAGGAATGTTGCCACCGGCGATAGCTCATCACTGCTCTGACGAAGACTACGAAGACAAAGTGCGCACATAGTATGTAGTTGATGAAGTCTGGACTAGCAACGAGCTCAAATGGAATAGTCGGGAAAAGTAGGAAGAGCTTCGCCGCAGCTGCTGCTGCCGCCGTCGTCGCGTTGACCGTAACACTGCTGGGGCCACCTTGCCGTCGCCATGGATCTACTGTCGCTGCAGTTCGAACCGTGTGTGTGTTGGGGGGGGAGGGGCTGGAGCCCCCCCCCTAAGATTCACCACTGGGATACTCATATGTGAAGGATTTAATTATAGCATGTAGTATGCACGGGAAGATTCAATATGGGGAGGTCGTCTTCATCAGCTCGTTCCATGCACCCCTCGCCCTTGATCGAGTTCTCATAGTGGATAGGTTGCCGCTGCCGGGCAAAGATTAATGAACCGATGATGTATGCATATGGTTCATGCTACTAGCTAGTGCGATCTACTCTCCTACTAAATACTCCCTGTCCTACGGCTAGCATTACATTTATTTTCTTTTTTATATGCTTTTTGGGAGAATGTTTCTTTTTATGTGATTCTAAAAGTACAACGTTAATAAATTTGGGCCTCTACTGAGGAGGAGGTTTTCGGGCCGGCTCAGTGCCGCAAGCGCGCTTGTCCCCACGCACGCCTCGGAAGCGAAAACCACTCAGCTTCCAAATGATGAACAAATCGGGTTACGCTCCTCCCTGATGCATGACGACTAATGGGAGCCGGTTCCTCTGCAGTTCTGAGTTTTGAATGTATTTAGTTGGTGGAGATTGAAGGATATTTCCTGTAGCAAAATTTTTCCGTAGCAAAAGTTTATGAGGGGAATCACGGTTTTCAATGGAAAAAAAGACTAAAGAAATTGTGAATATGTAGGAACTAAACAACTCTAGGCAGAGGGGAACAGGGCACCGAGGCTGGTGCTACAATAAACCAATGTAGCACTGTAGCAGGTAATCGGAATTAGTACACTCGGCTACTGTTCAAAGAGGTATTGTTACCTCCCTCTGAGGTAGTTTTTGAACTACTTTAGAGGATCTTGGTTGGACTGGGTGATCACCACATGGAGAATTTCCAAGATGTAGAGCTCTTGGGACTTGAGAGGACTAGGACAAGGACAAGGGCCACACACAGTCCAAGCTTCTGATACAAAATTGATGGGCAGCTCAATTCTAAGTTGATGGAGTCTGGATTGTTCATGTAAAACTGCAAACCACCTGGGAACGTTGATGGTGTGTGGAGCGACCGAACGAGCCTTGCAAACCTCTTGGTGTCTGACCCAGCTCCTGGCATCGATGCCCGCTCATGAAGAAATTCTTTACTTGGCCAAGGTCAACTTCCTGCACCCCAAGGCAGGTTCTTGCTCTTGACACGAGGAATAACACACTGCAAGGTGCAGTTGGTGTCGTGTGCTGCCCTAGTACCACGTCGCTGCACGGTGGGACCGGCTGGTGGGCTGCGATCGGTTCCTTTTGTCGCGTTGCTTTGTTGGTTCAGTTGCTGCTCTCCTCGCCCGCGCTCCCCCTTGTTCACCACAGTCCACACCCACGACGCGCACGCCTCCCTCCCCTCGCGGCCCGCAACCGACGAAGTGTGCGCCGGGCCCGCTTGCCAGCGGCGTGGGGCGCGGGGTCAAAGCCTGTCCATCCGAAGTTTACTCGTTTCCTGTCCCTCACCGTGAGATTCGAGTGATTTTGCTTGGATGTAAACCTTAATTCTCTTTCATAAAACAGGGCTATGCATCACAATTCTACTGGGTGAAAATTCGACTGAGACTGAAGCAAAAAATCACTCGAGTAGCATGAAGTCACTCGTATGAGACAGTGTTTCACGAGGGAAAGAATTAGTCACTTCA
This sequence comes from Digitaria exilis, assembly GCA_015342445.1. Classification (NCBI taxonomy): domain Eukaryota; kingdom Viridiplantae; phylum Streptophyta; class Magnoliopsida; order Poales; family Poaceae; genus Digitaria; species Digitaria exilis. The sequence continues at coordinate 4,563 of JACEFO010000508.1, forward strand.
CTCCTACTAGTCTTTTTTGGCACCTGCGACACACACGTGCTATTAAAATAAAATAAAATAAAAAAATAAATGTCGAACGTGCTATTAAAATAAAATAGAATAAAAAATAAGTTTAGAGTCATTACATTTTATTTAAATTCTCATATATATATAAAATATATAAATATAGTATAGATGAAAGGATATGTGAGACAAATTATAGAGTATTTAAGAATACACTCAAAGCTAGAATTTCCTACCTTAATATCAAAACACAAACTCATATAAAATGTATTTAGACTTTACAAAAACTTCTTTCATATTTCGTGTTTTGGGGGTTGTCATGGAATTCTAGCAATATCTCTCATTCATGTGGCGATATCAGCTTTAATATCTCTCGAGCATCCACGCATTCCACACACAGGAAGCTTAAAAAAAAAGAAGCGGACTCAAATCAACCAAGAACACATCACAAATCGAGCAAACTCTGCATTAAAATGATTTTGAGAGGAGTTCTAAAGCAACAAAATATACATACCATCTTGAAATCGCCGTGAACTCTTTCCTCCGGCCAAATCGAATGCATATACAAACTTTGCACATGCACCACGATTCTCAGGATCCATAATTTGTCCGTGTTAAAAAAGAGCATATCAGCGTACAATAGTTATAGCTAGAGGCTTAACGTACCAGATTTCCATTGTCCGTATAGTTAAAGGCTTCACCGAGCACTCCTCGTGTACCAACATCAACATATATCAGTCTCATGTACCACCAGCAAAAACTAATGGATCATTCTGGATGAATCTATATTATAAAGAACATACCAGAAATTATGGGCTCAACAACTTCCTATGCATCTTCTATGGACCTTTGCTTATACGACCAGATCGACGCTCCGTCTCGTTGTTACCATCAGCGCACGGTAGTACTTGATCCACACAAACATCAGCGATCATCCAAAAAATCAACCGGACCACCACAATCAGCACCTGAACACACCACGGTCAGCACTTAAACACTACGTAAAATCAAATAGATCATGAACAACAAAGAACATACCAGAATATACATCATGATACACAAAGTTTGCATCTTGTCTGGTCCTCTTGGGTATACGTCCAGATCGACGGGACGGTTGGTTCAAGACATCGCCCAGCGGTTGCCGGTGATCGTGATCCATATGCAAGGATGATGAATCGAGTACATGATGTAAAGGAGATATGGTAAAGAAAAGGAGATGGCAAACGAAGAAGGCAGAAGGAAAGTAATTAACGTGGGATGAGGCCTTTTACAAGGCATCGTCGTGTGTGGAAACTATTCAAATTGTTTGAAGGGAACATCCAAACCTGCCTGTTGTGGAACTTTGGTTAAAGGTGGGCGGGCCGGGTAAACAAAAAGTTGGCTAAAAAAAGTACGTAGAGGGAAATCGGTGTAAATATTTTAGAAAGCGTCCTCAATCCACGTCGTCCGTCCATAAACCGCGTCGTGGAGAGATTCCTTTTATTTTGGTCATTGAGAGATTTATTTCTTACGTTAGAGAGAAGATCAGGGGCTTTCTATTTTTATTGCCGTTGGAATGCAGAGACAACAAGTGGTGGCCCACACCTTTTATTTCCTTTTAATATCAACCTTTTATTTCCTTTTATTTCTCGCATTGATATAAGGGGCTTTCTATTTTTCTTGCCATTGGAATGGGATGTAGTGAGAGTAGGATGAATGTTTTCTATTTTACTTTGTTGTTGGGTGTATTTGTTGGAAAAAAAATTAGGGGATGAGGAGGTGGGAGGGGAGTTTTTTAACGGGGTGAGGACAACCAAATCAATCTCCCCTCCCCCTTTGGTCGTCCTAGGCCCACCGTTCAGTCCTGGTAGGTAGGTCCGCTGTGAGGGGTAAAAGGGTGTGTTTGCAGGTGAGAAGTGTCCTCAATTTGTTCAATCCTTTATTTTCCTTTCATATGCATCCGGATCACCTCTCATAAGAAACAAGCATGGTTCCCTTTTTGTAGGCAGTCGAATCACCTGATTAATTGCTTGTCATTTAGAGTTTCATATATTAAGCTATACATATATTTTAGTAAGTATATATGTGTAATAAAATATGTTCTAATTTTTTAAGGAAAGTATCTGAAGTATCCTTAATGCCTAATCCGGTGTTTTGTAGGATAACTCAATATTTGGTGCCTTTAGAATGCAAGTTCATGTTCTTATTCTTGTGTCAATGTTATTGTTCTTACTGGTTACTTAGCTTCGCTCAGCAAACCCACCATTGCGGGCATACATGAAGTTTTTGAATGAGGAAAAACATTTTTTTTCAAGTTCAAGTTAAAATAACAAGGTTAATTCTTCTTTATTTGAAGAAGAAAAAATAATCCACACTACTAATTCAACAAAAATAAGTAAAAATCAACAATCATGTTATATTGATATAAGGAAACAATCTTGTTATTAATCACCTATTCAGTTTGCACATATACATAGAAACAATCGACTGGAAGAAGAGATGATATAAAAAAATAGATTAGATCGGGAATCTTTAGCGCATACATATTACAAACATATTTAACCTTAATTATGATTGTGACTAGTGCACAACCGCAAAAAACATACAAAGAGGTCACTCGGAATATAGATGAATGCTGATCTCTCCGAATAATCTTCTTAGCCTAATGGAAATTTTTTGCAGCTGCAGTGGCCCCTTGGCAAGGAGGATACTGGTGCTCAAGCCATAGTTGACCAGCTGAAGCTGAAGTCCTCCTCGTCCACGTCCAGTGTGGCTTCTTTGTCCTGGAAGCTCTGCATGTCGTAGAACAGGATGATGAAGCATCCGTGGTCGTCACGCTTACATGCAAAACTCATATTATTAGCATCGTGCATGCATGTGTTATTAGCATATGAATTAACACTAACATGCATAGTTCAATCATCTTCATCCCATCAACGTGATTGAAGAGTTCTCGGTTTCCTCAAAGCACCCTACAAAATATTGAATATTAAAATTAATAAATTTAAAATATTATATTAAATATTAGACAAGTTCAAATTTTTAACGCACCTCTATCGCGATTTACACAAACCCTCATCGCCACCATGTTTGCAGTTCATCCTCAATGCGCTTTCCAGTGAGCATTGGTGAAAAAACATAATTTCAAAACAATAGGAACGATATACACATGAATATGATGTTCTTCAAGCAGATTTCCCTTGTAGCATATGGATCCAATTAGCACTAGTGAGTCATTGGGCCAACGCTCGCCACAACAACGAATAAATCCACCTCGAATACATGTCAAAGACCCTCTGCCAAAGTAAAAAAACGGATAATACACCATTCTACCCATGTGATCATTGAAGAGAATTGGAGGCGAGGCGTGTGCTAGCGCTAGTAGGTGAGGTGTGTGCTAGTGCTATGCTAGTAATCGAGGGGCATGATGGAATTGAGGAGTGGCTAGGAGAGATACATATAGGTGGCTTGGCCATTTTATTTAGTAGGCGAGGATCCCTTTTATTTTGACCATGGAGAGATTTATTTCTTTCGTTGGAGAGAGATCATAGGCAAGTGAAAATTTATTCCGTTTAATAGCATGTCTTTTATTTTCTGTTAATAGCTCGTCCCTTAATTTCCTTTCCTTTCTTTTATTTCCTTCTCTTGTTGAGATAAGGGGCTTTCCAGGGGTGGAGGTGGGAGGATGTCTCCTATTTTACTTCCGCTTTGGGTGTATTTGTTGGTGAAAAAATTTAGAGATGATGAGGTGGGAGGGGAGGTTTTGAACTAAGGAGGACGACCAAATCAATCTCCCCCTCCCCTTTGGTCGTCCTAGGCCCACCGTTCAGATATAAAAAGTGGGTCCTTTGTGAGGGGTAAAGGGGTGTGTTTTTGGTAAGAATTGTCTTCGATTTGTTTGTTCCTTTATAGTATAGATAGATTATAGTATAGACTATGAGGCAGACAGACAGTGTTTCGTGAGGGGAAAAGAATTAGCTTATGGCCTGGGTCAGAGCAGTGTGCAAATGGGTCCAAACACACAGATAGGGCAAGCAACGAGGCCCAACTCATCTTACGTGGGCTAACCCAAATGGGTCCAAACGTGCCAGCTGGGCCGCGCATCTACCATTTGACCTTGTCGCGTTCGTGCCTTTCCACGCGTCGGCGCCTCGTGGATCGCACGCGAAAATCTTGGTCCGTTCGCCGTCCCGGGTCACTGCACGCGCAGTGCACGGTGGGACCGGCTGCTGGCCGCGATTCGATTCCTTCGTCGCGTTGCTTTCTTCCTCCTGGCTGCTCACCTCCGTTCCCTTCTTGTCTACCACACCACGACGCGCACGCCTCTCCGTCTCTCGGGCCGCAACCGAAGACGTGTGCCCCGGGCCCGCATGGCAGCGGCGTGGCACGCAAGGTCAAAGCCTATCCATCCACCCACTCCCCACCATCAGGGAAGGACCACGGGTGCACCGACCCCGCGAATAACTGCGCCCGCGGGGCCCACGCGTCGGCGACACTCCGCGCAGGCGTTACGCGTTTGCTTCGCCGAATCCTGAGCCTTTTCGCCGCGTTGCCTTGCCTCCTCGGGTATATAGCCGGGGGGAGGGGAAAAGGATGAGGCCAAAACCATCGCCCGTCGCCCACAGGAACGTCACCTGGGAGGGAGGGATCATCGCCTGCTGCTGCTGCTGCTGCTGCTGATCGCCGGAGTCCCCGTCGTCTTTGGGTACGCTGACTCCCCGTCCCAACCTTGAATTTGTTTTCTCTCGAGCTAGCGGTTCCGTAGATTTTGTTCTTTTCCGTTCCACGATCTCTGGGTCGCGCGTTTGGGTGGTTGGGTTGCGTGTGGTGCTCTGCTTTGCCATCGACTGTCTACTACTCGTCGGCGATGTTGAGATCTGTCGATCTGCGGAGAGCGGGGTTGTGGTGATGATCCTGCAAACCGACCCCTGCTTGGTCGAGTTGGAGGTGGACAGGTGGTGGGGGATTTTGTCGGTTGTGGGAAGCGATGATCAGGACGGAGAATTCTAAATGCTCTGTTTATTTCTGGCGATATTTTACGAGTTCAATTTGGGGAGCCAGTGACGGTTAGAATCTGAGATCTATGCTCTTGTGTAGACAAGAAATGCCTGGAACTGAATTTCCTGCTTGGTCGTATAGTTCATCTTGTAGTAAATAAGATCTATTCAGTTAACTAGTTGGCCACTCCTGATGCAGTTGCATGCGCAAGTAATGTTCTGTATGAAATCGGTGATCACGGTTGCCGATTGTTTTTGTGCACTTGTATTCTGTGATTGTTTTTAGGAATTGATTGTTGAAGTGCAGAAGTGCATCCTGCAAGGCCACTGTTGTATATTAGGTGCATCATATTTTCACCAATTACATTTTCAGTTGGATCAGAAGTTGTGTAATGAGCAAGGAGAAAGGCCACTAGTTCCACTTCATTTAGATGTGCATCCAGAATGAAGCTAGGACCTTTGTCCCCCGTTGCCTGTTTGTTGAATGCAGTTTCTGGATGCCAGATAATCCTGTAGTACCTTACATCTTATTTGCATTCGTACTGTTCATCATATAGTATACATCTTATTTGCATTCGTACTGTTCATCATATAGGATACCTTACATCTTATTTGCATTCGTACTGTTCATCATATAGTATACCTTACATCTTATTTGCATTCGTACTGTTCAATTTCCACTGCACACCACGCATCTTTTTCAGAGTTTGACACCACATCCAAATTGAAGCTGGTTACTTGTTGTCCTGCATTTTGTTTCATTCAGGTAGCTTGATATGCGTGTATATAGATTGATATGTGTGTTCTTTCTTCAGGTAGCTTGGGGAAGACAATGGGAGGAGGTAAAGACAAGCATGATGAGGGTGACAAGGGGCTCTTCTCAAACATAATGCATGGTGTTGCCGGGGGCCATGGGTACCCGCAACAGGGATACCCTCCGCAAGGCTACCCGCCACCAGGGGCGTACCCGCCTCCACCTGGGGCGTATCCTCCTCCACCTGGGGCTTACCCCCCTCCACCTGGGGCATACCCTCCACAGCATGGCTACCCTCAACCTGGTGGTTACCCACCCCAGGGTGGCTATCCCCCTTCTGGTTATCCCCTGCTGGCTATCCTGGCTCATCTCACCAGAGTATGAATTTCTCATCCATTTTATGCTTAGCTTTTGAAAGTACAGAATTTATTCTAACAACAGCATTCCTACCGAACTCCATCAAGTATTTGTCTTTTTATTTTCTAAATAAAAATATGCTCTCTGTGTGACACTGAGTTTTAGATTGGCTGGTTTGCTTTGTGTTCCCAATTATGCTTAGCTACAAAATGTACAATTTAGCTGATCAGCACTGCATCTTCCATAATTGCATCAAATCTGGTCTGATGAAAACATTCTGGTTATAGATGGTGTGGATTCCAACATGTTCCTGATTACCTTATGCTGCAAGATATTTTTAATTGTTAAGGAGTAATTCTCTCCAACAGTTTCACCAACTTTGACCTCATTGTATGATAATTAGTGAGCCTTGTAATTTTGGAAATCAGTAGTTTGTGTCAATTCAGCCAAATGATTAAGCCAATTTCATGTTCATGGGATCTTGTGGTTGCAGGTCATGGGGGAAGCCATGGTGGCATGGGGATGGGGACTGTTCTAGCTGGAGGCGCTGCTGCTGCCGCCGCTGCTTATGGAGCACACAAGCTTTCTCATGGGCACAGCGGACACAGTGGACATGGGGTCATGGGAGGCTATGGCCATGGTGGCTACGGTCACGGTTATGGCCATGGCCATGGGCACGGCAAGTTCAAGCATGGCCACCACGGCAAGTTCAAGCACGGTCATGGCAAGTTCAAGCACGGCAAGCATGGACACGGCTTGTTCGGGGGCAAGTTCAAGAAGTGGAAGTGATGTGCTCTCAGTGGTTAATCATACTAGACTCATATGCAGGCTTCCAGAACTTATGTTGTCAGGAAATGTCTCTGGGATGTATTTAGCAGGATGATCGTCCTTACTCTATATGTTTGGGTACTCTAGCCTGTGTGCGAGTGGCAACATGATTTGCTAATAAGAATAACCTTGTCGATTCCCTGCATGGATGCTGTATCTTTGTGTATACCACTATACCTACCTATTCTCTGAAGATTACATCTCTAGTCAACTGATGATGATACCCTGCGTTTATCTGGTCCACTGAAATTTGTTTCATGTGAATTGATGCTGACATTGCGTATTCCTGCGCCAATTAAACATGTCTACCATCTAATCAATTGCTTGAAAATATGATGCAAATCCTGCAAAAGTAGAGTAATGCGAAGATGGATTATGTTAGGAGCATTTTCGGATTGTTGCTCCGTACTCTTGCAAAGTTGCAGTGGACGTGAACATGGAAGCCGAATTGTGATAGAAACAATCGCACTGATTCATCGTTACATTGGCACTGAAGATCCCATTAGTACAGTACAGGTGTCGGCAAAGAAGATACCATTAGTACAGATCCCAATTCACTTGTCGGCAAAGAGTTCGTCTTTAAGCTGGAAGGCCTTGTTGAAGAAGGTGGTCCAGCAGAGGTAGGAGGAGACGATGCCGCTGACGGTGTTGGCGCCGATGAGCATGTTCGTCACGACGATCTGCAGCTGGATGGCCTCCAGCGGCGACGCGCCGCCCATGATGAGCCCTGACATGGAGCCAGGGAGGGAGATGAGGCCGAGCGTCTTGGCGCTGTCGATGACGGGGGACAGAGCGATCCCCAGCGACCTCCTCACATGCTGCAGCGTCGCCTGCCGCGGCGTCGCGCCCAGAGCAAGCGCGGTCTCCACCTGCAGACACAACAGAATGAAAATAAGCTAGATGATTTGAAAAGTTTCTAACATCGTCGTATGGACGGTTAACATTTTAATGGAATATGTGAGCAAAGGTTTTTATGTGTTCGCGGAAGATACTGTAATACAGTATAGCTCAAAATCTGCAACTTTTTTTAGGACTCCACGTGCCTTGTGATTCTTTGTAAGCTAAGCAGAGGTGGTTGTGATGTACTGCAGCTGACTTTCTATGTTTCTGAATATTCTCTTTCAGAGACAATATTTGAATAAGAAATAGTGGCAAAAAAAGGGGAAAAATAAATTAGATGTAGCAAAGGGATCGGAGCTACGACTGACCATGTCCCTCTGAATCTTGACGTCCTCCCGGAGCTTCTTCATGGCGACTCCCGTGACGGTCATGGCGTTGCCAACCATCATGCCAGCGACAGGGATGATGTACCGTGGGGTGAAAGGGAAGACCTTGAGCGCCACGAGAACTAGCATGGTGATGGCCGTGCCGATCAGGATGGACACGCAGGCGATGTGCTTGCCGCCGGGGACGTGCTTGGCGCGCTGCCCCGCCGTGTAGCCGGCCACCGTCACCTGTATATATGTGCCACGACGGCCGGGCCAGATCAAGAACAGACACTAATTAATGAACACACACCGGAGAGTGTCAGTGGCTCACTGTTTGTGGTTACCATGAAGAGGTAGGCGAGGAGGATCCAGAGCACGCTCTTCTGGGCGAAGATGAAGTGGAGGACGAAGCCGACGACGGAGAGCTGGAGGAAGGCGCGCGCGGTGGCGTAGAGCATCTCGCGCTCGAGCCCCAGGCGCTGCGCGAAGCTGAGAGCGACGGCCATGGCGACCACGGCCGTGGCGGCCACCGGCTTGAGCATGCCCAGGAGGAAGTCGTGCCAGAACCCCGGCTCGCCGAGGCCCGCCTGCTGACGTGGCACCTGCTCCAGCAACGAAGTCGCGTGCTCCATCTCGGTTCCGATCAGACAGACGTGCGCTGCCGATCCCCGACGGCGATCGATGTCTTGGTCAACGGCTCAACGCCGGTGAAGTTAGCAGCTCGCAGGTGTCTGCCTGCAGCTCTCAAGCAGGCGAGGGGCAGGGGATGAGGGAGCCGCACTAACGTTTTTGTGTGCCGCGTGATACTCCTTCTTTTTTTGTTTCTTTTTGGAAAAGATTTTCCATTACTCATACTAACTTTTCGCCAAATCGTTGGCAACTAATTCACGAATGCAACTTGGAATACTGTCCAACATTATTGAAGCACCCAAGAGTTGCGAGGCTGTGTAGCGCGTGCGACTCCTTTTATATTTGCAGGGAGCTTGCGAATCCAATGTACGCGAGGTCAATGGCCGCGCATAAGAAGGCCCCCTATCGACTGGACCTAAATTCATGGGTTAATGTCCTTGCACACATAGAGAGGGCGGACGGCTGAGCACGTGAACGTGTGAGGGAGCGGGAGCCATATGCATACAACATACTATGAACTGAAGGAGGAAAGGATCATGTACATGAAGGTTGAAGGATTCAACTTTATTCACAAGTAAACTTTCACTCCCCAAACATGTTCTTCCTGTCTTTTGATCTTTGCTGATTATGATCTCAAATCTTCACTCCCTTATCCATTTCTTACACCCCCCCCCTCCCCATACCTTGCTCCTAATAATTGATGTCGGACTCATTCGATCCAAGAGTTGAAGTTTCTCTCAGATTGATCCGCAATTCCGTCGGACCACTGGCCCTCCCTCTCCCCCCCCCCCCCACCAGTTGGAGAAGAAGTTTTAGCTTTTCCGTTTCATGACAAGACCCTGCCTAGTTTCTGCGAGGATCATTTTTCGGATTACTGCTTCCGTAATCTTGCAATGGAGGTGAACATGAAAGCCGATATTGACCAGAACCAGACAGGAATTTGATGCAAACAAGATTGACACAATTATACAACCAGTTGCGACGACCCATCATCATATTGGGACTGAAGATATATCGTGTCAGCAAAGTACAACTTCCCGGGTCACTTGTCCGCAAAGACTTCATCTTTAAGCTGGAATGCGTCGGTGAAGAAGGCGGTCCAGCAGAGGTAGGAGGAGACGATGCTGCTGACGGTGTTGGCAGCCACGACCATGTTCTTCACGACGATCTGCAGCTGGATAGCCTCCAGCGGCGACGCGCCGCCCATGATGAACCCCGTCATGGCGGCGGGCAGCGAGATCAGCCCCACGGTCTTGGCGTTGTCGATGACGGGGGCCAGCGCGATCCCGAGCGACCTCCTCACCTGCTGCAACGTCGCCTCCCGCGGCGTCGCGCCCAGAGCTAGAGCGGTCTCCACCTGCAGGGCCAGGGGCAGTACACTTGAAGAGAAGACAATGACGGACGGTTACATAAAGTCTGCTATTCTCCCCTTTTTTTAAGGCTCATAAATCCTAGCATCTTTTTTTTTGAACGAACATAAATCCTAGCATCTAGTACCATGCGACTTTGTTATATAGTTTTTGCACTCTGTATCGATCTGTGATAGAATTGTTTCTGATGTAACAGCTAGCTGCTGACGTTTAGCTTTCCTGAACAGTTTCTTCTTGCATTGATAATGATAGTACGTTGGGAGACGAATTAAGCAAGGAAAAACAATTAAGCAGCAGGTGGGACTTGAGAGGGTGCATCCTCGATAATGACTAACCAGATTCCTCTGGTCCTTGACGTCCTCCCGGAGCTTCTTCATGGTGACCCCGGTGACGGCCATGGCGCAGCCTACCAGCATGCCGGCGACGGGGATGATGTACCTCGGCGTGAAAGGGAAGACCTTGAGCGCCACGATAACTAGCATGGTGATGGCCGTGCCGACCAGGATGGACACGAAGCCGATGTGCTTGCTGCCGGGGACGTGCCTGGCGCGCTGCCCCGCCGTGTAGCCGGCCACCGTCACCTGTATGATGTGTGACGCCGGATCGATAGATCGGACCAGACATCAAGAACAGCTAGCTAAAACATGTCAAGGACTAGCAGAGAATTAAATGGGCTGTCTCTGTTTGGTTACCATGAAGAGGTAGGCGAGGAGGATCAAGAGCGCGTGCTTGTGGGAGAAGATGAAGTGGAGGACGAAGCCGACGACGGTGAGCTGGAGGAAGGCGCGCGCGGCGGCGTAGAGCATCTCGCGCTCGAGCCCCAGGCGCTGCGCGAAGCTGAGCGCCACGGCCATGGCGACCACGGCGGTGGCGGCCACCGGCTTGAGCATGCCCAGGAGGAAGTCGTGCCAGAACCCCGGCGCGCCCAGGACGGCCTGCCGCGGCACCTCCTGCTCCAGCAACGCTGTCGTCGCGTGCTCCATCTGTCCTCAGCTAGCTCTGCCACCGGATCCGGATTCCGATCAGACGTATATGTGCGCCGCCGATGCCTTGGTCAACGCCGATGAAATTAGCAGCGCTCTCCAGAGTCCAGAGGAGGCGACGCGACTAGGCGAGGGTGCCGCAGAAATAATGTTTTTGGATTGTGCGACTTTTTTTTTTCAGGTAATGGGCTGGGTGCTGCGTCCGGCCGTGTGTGACATCGACCTTCCCCGTTCTTTCTACCTAGGGCATATTATAGGCCTACTACTATTATGGTGGCTGCCTGGCTGGAGAACACACACACACACTTTATAGCAATGGGACAATGGATGAAGAGGAGGAAGATGATCATCTCCCTTCCTTGTTCAAGCTCTGGGTCATACCGGGGAATATGGTTTAGCACACAAGGGCTATACAGAGGTTACGAGATAACATCATTTTCTTCTCTTTTTTTACTTTAACATTCAATAACATACTTGAATATCTATCTTGTCTTTATTTGAGCAATGACCGTAAAGTGCTTTTGATAAAGATGTTCAAAGTGCTTTTGATAAAGAAGCTTTTAGACTGGCCTTGATATTTTTGCCACTTCGAACGAGCATAGCGTTAGTTACTGTTAAGCACTCGAGCCACAAGCGCAACGGCCATCGTCAAACGGACGCCGCGGACTTCTCGCCACGCGCCGCAACGGACTCGCTCGCTTCGCATGCCCGTGATCCGTGCACGCCCTGGACTCGTTCGTCATGCGCTCCTGCGACGCTCACCACGCCGCCCATGGCTCCGCTTAGTTCGCATCTCTTTCGCTAGTTAGTTAGCCTGAGAGATTGTTGTAAACCGTATATATATGAGTGTACAACGATGAATACAAGTGTGGTTGATTCATTCTCTTCTCTACATGGTATCAGTGACCGGCTTCTCATCCTGAGAACCCGCTCGCTCTCCCAGCTTCCGTCTGCCTCTTCTCCATGGCCTCTCCTCGCTCTTCCACCTCCTCCGACGATGATGTCGTGCCTCCTGCTGCGCACTCCACCGTCGTCCAGACCGTCAACATACGCTCCCACGTCCCAGTGACCCTCGACATATCCGAGTCCAACTACAACTAGTGGCGGTACCTCTTCGACTCCGCCCTCGGCAAGTTTGGTCTCCTCCGGCACGTCTCCTCACCGACGCCCATGGCGGATCGTGACGCCGAGTGGCTGCTCATCGACCACAGCGTGGTCAACTGGATCTACACCACCACATCCAAGGCCGTCTTCGACATGGTCTACCAGCCGCGCACCACCGCGTTCTCCGTCTGGTCCGACATCGAGGGCATTTTCCTCGACAACGAGCTTCAGCGCGCCGTCTACCTCGAGGCCGAGTTCCGGACTCTGCATCAAGGTGACATGTCCATGACGGACTACACCGCACAGCTCAAGCGCCTCGCCGACAACCTCCGCGACGTCGGCCACCCCGTCTCCGAGCCGAGCCAAGTCCTCAACCTCCTGCGTGGACTTAACCCCAGGTACAGGCACGTGAAGCCCGTCATCAAGTCCAAGTCGCCGCCTCACACGTTCATACGGCACGCTCATACCTCCTTATTGAAGAGCTCACCGCCGACAACGACGACAAGGTCGACGCCGGCCAAGCCCTCTACGCCGGACACCGCTCCAACACCTCCTCTGGTTCGACTGACTCCGGCGGCAAGAAGCCTCGCAACAAGAAGAAGTCCAAGGGCGGCGGGAACGCAGCCACCGGCGGCTCCGGCGGCGTTGGTGGCTCCAGCGGATCCGGTGGATCCGGCGGCTCGGGTGTCCAGCCTAGCGCAGGCCTTCCCTGGGCTGCCGGATACAACCCCTGGACTGTGCTGGTTCAGGCATGGCCCATGTCCTTCCGGGCTCCTGGTGCTGGCGTTCTGGGATCCCGTCCTGGCGCGCCTGCACAGCAGGCCATGACGGCCCAACATCTTCTTCCCCTGCCTGGCCCATCCACGTCGTCGTCTTCACCTTGGGACACCACGGCGCTGATGGCTGCTCTTCAGAACTCCAACACCGCCGCTACACCACCAAGTTCCAGCGAGTGGTTCATGGACACTGGCGCCACCAGTCACATGTCCAACGCACCTGGTACATTTCCCCATCTTACTCGTTCCATGTTTAACTCCTCTATTACTGTTGGAAACGGGGCCCGGCTGCCGGTGTCTCATATGGCCGCCGCGTCCATTCCCACACATTCTACTCCCTTGCATCTTAATAATGTTCTTATATCTCCCTCCCTGGTTAAGAACTTGATTTCCGTTCGCAAACTCACTTGTGATAACAATGTGTCGATTGAATTTGACCCTCGTGGCTTTTCTGTTAAGGATCTTCCCACCAGTCAGGTGATGCTCCGATGTGAGAGCTCCGGCGATCTCTACCCGCTGCAGCTGATGTTTGGACAGCACCTGAGTTCAGTTTTTCAGGGTTTAAATACTATCTTGTGTTACTTGATGACTTTACTCACTATGTCTGGACGTTCCCCCTCCGTGCTAAGTCTGATGTGCTTCCTACTATTCGCTCTTTCCACGCCTATCTCTCCACCCAATTCCGTCTTCCCTTGCTCGCGCTTCAAACGGACAATGGCAAAGAGTTCGAATCTCACGCCATGCGCACGTTCCTCTCTACCCACGGCATCGCGTTTCGCTTGTCTTGTCCGTATACCTTGCAACAAAATGGGAAGGCTGAGCGGATACTTCGAACGTAGAACGATTGTGTTCGTACCCTTCTTATTCATAGTGCAGCTCCAACGGCATTCTGGGCCGAGGCATTGTCCACAGCGACGTACTTGATGAACCGGCGACCATGTACTGCGACTAGCAACATCACGCCGTTCCAGCTCCTGCTCGGGACAGTACTTGACTACAGCAGCCTCCGCGTCTTCGGCTCCCTCTGCTACCCGAACCTCACCGCCACGACCGCACACAAGTTGTGTCCTCGCTCTACGGCGTGCGTCTTCATCGGGTATCCAGATGATCACCGTGGCTACCGCTGCTACGACCTCGCCACCAAACGCGTCATCACGTCTCGCCATGTGGTCTTCGACGAGTCGCAGTTCCCGTTCCGCCGTCCACTGGACCGTCTTCCGTCCACCGTTCCGTCGCCCGCTGCCATCATCGACGACACGCCGCCCGTACGCCTACAACACCTTGTCGCCCCGGCTCCAGCTCGTGTACCCTCTACACCACTAGCATCCGCCACTACCCCTGCGACACGGTCCTCACCTGGTGACACGGCGTCCGCGACTGCCCAGTCCTCTCCATCCATCGGTGCCACACGTACAGCATCCCCTCCGACGCCTTCCACGCCACATGCGGACGATACCGAGGGCACGCCGCAGACTACGACGCCTCCACCGCCCTCACCGCCTCGACATCACATGATCACCCGTGCGAAGGCGGGCATTCGACGCCCACATCCCAAGTATGTGGCGCTCGCAGCCACGACCACGTCTACGTCGCCGTCCACGTCATCGGCCGCGTCCACGTCGCCGTCCTCGTCCACGTCGACGATCTCTCCACTACCGTCCTCTGCCCATGCGGCGCTTCGCGACGTGAACTAGAAGGCGGCCATGCAGGCGGAGTTTGACGCGTTGCAGCACAACAGCACGTGGACGCTGGTCGACCGGCCGCCCGGTGCCCAGACCATCACCGGCAAATGGGTGTTCAAGCACAAGCTTCGTTCCGATGGCACACTTGAGCGATACAAAGCTCGGTGGGTTGTCCGTGGGTTCAATCAACGACCGGGTGTGGATTTCGGCGAGACTTTCACTCCAGTCGTCAAACTGGCGACCATCCGATCCGTGCTCGCCGTCGTCGCCAACAAGCGGTGGTCAGCACACCAGCTAGACGTCTCCAACGCGTTCCTTCACGGACACCTCCACGAGAAGGTATACTGCCAACAGCCGATCGGGTTTGTTGATCCGGATAGGCCGAACGCGGTTTGCCAGCTCTCCCGATCCCTCTACGGTCTTCGTCAAGCTCCTCGCGTCTGGTTCACACGCTTCACCGACTATGTCAAGAGCATCGGCTTCACCCAGACACGATCTGACTCGTCGCTCTTCGTGCTACGCGGCGTCGGCGGTGTCGTGGCCTACCTCCTTCTGTACGTGGACGACATGGTTCTCGCCGCGTCCTCCACTGCGCTGCTGCAACAGCTTGTCTCCAAGCTCAAGGAGGCGTTCGCTGTGAAGGACATGGGACCCCTCGCGTACTTCCTCGGCATCGACGTGCAACGGAGCGACGATGGCTTCTTCCTGTCCCAGGCTCAGTACGTCGACGATCTACTAGAGCGTGCTGGTATGAGCACCTGCAAGCCTGTTGCCACACCAGCCGACACGAAGCCCAAGCCATCCACTTCAGATGGCCAGCCGGTCAGTGCCGCCGACGCCTCCTACTACCGCAGTATGGCCGGCGCGCTGCAATACTTGACGATGACTCGGCCAGACATCGCATACGCCGTGCAGCAGCTGTGCCTTCACATCCATGCTCCCCACGACGTCCACGCCACGATGCTGAAACGGGTTCTGCGCTACATCAAAGGCACTCCTTCGGTCGGTGTTCACCTTCGCGCCACATCGTCGTCCTCCCTCACGGCGTACTCCGACGCCGACTGGGCAGGCTGCCCCGACACACGGCGTTCCACATCTGGCTTTTGCGTTTTCCTGGGCGACTCTCTGGTGTCATGGTCGTCCAAGCGGCAACCCACGGTATCCCGCTCAAGCGCAGAGGCGGAGTACCGCGGGGTGGCCAACGCCGTCGCTGAATGCTCGTGGCTGCGTTCTTTACTTGGTGAACTTGGGTGTCCGGTTGGATCAGCGACAATTGTTTTCTGCGACAATGTGTCCGCAGTCTATATGAGTCGTAATCCTGTACATCACAAGCGAACCAAACACATAGAGCTCGACATCCACTTCGTACGGGAGAAGGTGGCCTTGGGCGAAGTCCGTGTTCTACACGTACCGAGCTCGGGACAGTTTGCCGACGTCTTCACGAAAGGACTTCCAACCGCGCTCTTCATTGACTTTAGCAACAGTCTCTGTGTAGAGAACACCGACGCCGAGACTGGGGGGGTGTTAGAGCAACTCCAGTCGCCCACTAAAATTTGGGCCCGTATCCCACGTTTGAAGGCTGGCCCGGGAAAATTTAGAGGCCTGAATTGCACTCCAACTCCAGCCGGCCCGAGCAAATTCCGGCCCGTAAAAGTGGGACCCACCTGTCAGCGAGGAAAACACTCCTGTGTCGTCGTCCTCCTCTCCTCCGCGCCTGCTCGCGCTCGCACTTCGCCGCCGCCGCGCCCGCACTTTGCCGTCGCCACGCCCGCACTTGCCGACGAGCTCGCTCCTCGCCACCGTCCTCCCTCTCTCCCTCCCACACCCTCCGGTCACCTCTCCCCCGCGTCATCCACCTCTCCTCCGCGCCGTCACGCCCGCCTCGCCCCTTGCCGCGCTGGCCGCCACGCGCTGTGCCCAGTGCGCCATCCCCGCCGTCCCCGGAGCTGTGACTGGTGCGCCATCCCCGCCGTCCTCGTGTCGCATCCTCGCCTCCAGCCACGCCGCGTCCCCCTACACACGTGAGTTCAATCTCACACTAAGATGTTTTTTGATGCAAAAAGATTGTTTCTTGATGCCAAATTGGGAATACGCATTGTTAGCTGTGCTGGTTGATGTGCAGTCTTTGCTAGCATCTTGAAGTGAGCCCAAGATGATGTCCTTGTACTGCAGGCCATCATTTCCAATGTTATCATTTCCTGCGGCACACTGATAGATTGCAATTGTGTCTGATCCTTGGCTAAAATCTGAACCTGGATGGAGATGATCACAGATCGATCTTTTGACCTCTTATGAATTTCCAATGGTAATGACACCTGCAGTTACTAATTGGTGCCCTTCTTGTGTGGCAGTTCAGTGTTTGTATGCTAACTAAATTTGTTTGTGTGGCAGATGTCGAGGTCCGAGAGGCTTCGGCGGTTGCGGGAGGAGGAGGAGGAATCCGATGAAGATGATGTCGTCTTCCTTGGTGCTATGCTTGCGGTTGTGAAGAGGAAGAAGGACGAGAAAAAGTTCCGCGGATCTTTGCCGGGCCGTCACAATGTGCCACGAGATATCCTAAGCGGTCACGAGCATATTTATTCGGATTATTTCGCTGACAATCCTATTTACAATGAAAAGCATTTCAGAAGGAGGTATCGGATGTCGAGGGCACTTTTCTTGAGGATAGTAGCGGCCGTCGAGGCTCACGACGACTATTTCCGACAGAAGCCTGATGCAGTGGGTCGTCTAGGTGCATCTGCTATTCAGAAGGTTGTTGCACCCTTTCGGATGCTTGCACACGGTGTGTCAGCCGATTTCTTGGATGATTCAGTCAGAATGGGTGAAAGCACCATAATTGAGTCTTTAAAACGTTTTGTGAGAGTTGTTGTTGACATCTTCAGTAAAGAATACCTGAGGGCCCCCAATGCCCAAGACACAGCCAGGCTGCTAGCCATCAACAAGGAAAGAGGATTCCCCGGGATGCTTGGATCCATAGACTGCATGCATTGGAGGTGGGAAAAGTGCCCGGTTGCTTGGCAAGGTGTTTACACAGGGCATAAGAATGGGCCAACTTTGATCTTGGAAGCTGTTGCATCACAAGATCTCTGGATTTGGCACGCCTTCTTTGGACTTCCTGGTTCATTCAATGACATCAACGTGCTACGTCGGTCGCCACTATTCGACACGGTGGTTTCTGGGACAGCTCCAAAAGTGGAATATATGGTAAACGGAAATAAGTACACCATGGGGTATTACCTTGCTGATGGGATATACCCCGCATGGGCACCACTTGTGAAAGCTTTTCGCAACCCGCAAGGTAACAAGAAGGTGCATTTCACAACAATGCAAGAATCTTGCAGGAAGGACGTAGAACGAGCCTTCGGAGTGCTACAGTCACGATTTGCCATGATTCGAGGCCCTGCTAGATGGTGGAGTAAAGATGATCTCTGGTACATAATGATGTGTTGTGTTATCTTACACAACATGATTATAGAGGATGAGCGAGAAGAGGATGAGGACTTTAACTACTACCAAGAGCCGGGTGGTGTCCCAGAGTTGGCACCCGAGGACTACCAAACACGTGATCCAGTTCTGGTACAAGAGTTCCTCAAGAACCATAAAGCAATCGAGGATAAATTGGTGCACGAGCAACTACGGAATGATCTTGTGGAGCATCTTTGGGCAATTCATAGCTCTAAATAGGGCCTAGACTCCTTGAAGTGGACAACAGGAGCATTGAGGTGGCCGGTTTTGATTTCCCATAAGATCCGGAGTTGATGTCTATAACATGTCACTGAAGGCTCCAGGGAGCACACATAGGTTCCTTCAGCTTACTTTGCCTCTGCAGCAAGGAGCACACATAGTGGAGGATGCAATCTATATGTTCTTTGGCTGATCTGAAGCTAGGGCTGCGCTAAGGAACATGGCTGCAGTTGTGGTTTCATACCGTGCCATTCTGCTCAACTGCTTTGATTGGGGGGTGTGCATCCTCTGCTTGCTGCTCTGCATTTTGTTCAATCCAACTGTTGGCTGTTCGGAACGGCAACTGTCAGCCATAAACCGCAAATAGTTGTTGTTTGGCCAAAGTGATCACTGCATCAGGACTGAAGTTGTTATAAGCCATATATCTTCAGTTTAATACTTTATTAATATTTTGGGAAAGGAAAACATTCTACAAGTTGTATTTGCATTTATCTGGTGATCCATACACAATGGTAGCTACATGTTTCTTCAATATCTTTCAATCTGGAATACGAAGTGAAATTAGATATATATTGTTTCTTTCATTCGGTTGGGGGCAAAAACTGCTACATAGATCCACTAAAGCCTTGAAACGCTCTCCTGGATTGTGGGCCTTTATTTGTGCTATCTGTAGGCTTGCTCAGACTTTTGATTTTCGTTCTAATATGGATGTCTCACTGGGTTTCTTTTTTGTTAGGCCTTTTCTAAGCTCAGCATGCTCGCAGAGCAAAGGGGTGATGCTTATGCAAATGCAGATGTAAGGGTTTCTCTAGAAGGTAAGGTTCTTGCCCGGGATAATATGGCTAGTTACATGGTCCGTTGCAGCACTTGTTCCATGTTCCCATGAATTAACATACCTGCGTGCCATTTGCAGAGATTGCGTCTAAACAGGGTCATGATGATGTATGTAAGCTAACACCAACTGATATCGCTATTGAGGTAAGCATACTAGTTGCTAAAAAAACTCCCACATATGGTACAGCTATCCTAACGTATCACTCCTGGTCACTTTGCAGTCACTCCTGGTCACTGAAACCGCTGACAAGGCAGCTAGTGACTCACAGGTCCAAAGGATACAGACCTTGTAGAATGTTGATCCTTTTTGTTGTACCCCGTAGTGTACCACCACCTAGAGCATCGTTGAGTTATTTGTTCATTGCTGTATCAAGAGGGAGAGAAAAGAGACCTGGAGCCTCTTTTTTGTTGTAACTTGTGTAAAGGAATGGAATAAGAGAGCTAATCTGAAGTGTCCAGTTGGCTGAAACATCAGTGTCTTCACTCCTGGGTTTGCTTTTGTTTGCCGAATGCGGGTTTCTCCAAGTCTGTTGAACATCTGCATCGGACGTCTCAACAAACATCGTGGGCTTCATCCATATTGAAGCCGCCCCCACGAGCAGGGCCAGAAGAATAAGCTTGAGAAAATAAGATCATGAGAACATGACAGAAGAATGAGGTCTCATCCCACAATCTTGAGAAACAGGAAAACTATGTCTCTTTCATGATTGGGAAAACTATGTCTCTTTCATGACAGAAGAATGAAGTGGCATTTTAAACAGACCATAAATTATTGTAGACACATTCCAGTGAAGAGTGAGGTAACGACAAAGTGATAACTGAATTTAGCACAACACAACTATTCTCAATTTCACTAAATGCGATGAAAGTTATTGAGTGAATATAGTAAATATATAGCCTCGTTGCTTTGCCTAATGCCTCGTTCCAGATTCGGCTTCCTCAGCGTCCCCTCCACTGCTCTGTTCACTTGTGGAGCCTCCCCCCGCTGCTTTGACTAGTGCTTTCTTGGCCATAACTATTTGCTGCCTCATTGCTTGTATATAGGCTCGTTGATTTTCATCCATGTCAGACATGTTGCAGAACATAATCTTCTGTTCTTGATCCCACAACAACTTTCTCTCCTCGAGCTCCTTCTCGGCTTTCCATCTTTCACCACGCTTCTGGTGTTCTTCTGCCTTCATTTGTATAAAGGTTGCAAATTGAGTGGCATATTCATCTTCACCACTCTTTGATTGTTTCTCCTTTGAATGCTTGCGGCCTGGAGGACGTTTGGAGGGTGCACGGTCATCTTCCTGTGCTTGTTGCATTGGGGTTGTGGACTTCCTTTCTCTCTTTCCTTGAGTATGTTTCATTCCTTCATATATGGTTTGGAACTTTTCAGTATGGCGGACCTCCATCCAGCAGTGAAGGTAAGGAAAGCCTTTGGTCTTATCATAGGATTGTTGCGCTAAATTGATCTGCAACAAGCCAATAAGGCAAAGTAGTGATGAAACTGAAATTAGTGAAACATAAAGGAAATTACTGAACCTTACAGTATACCATTCAGATTACCAGTAAACTGAAATTACTGAAACATAAAGGAACTGACAAACTAGTGACTAAAAGACTAATTTTGCTAAGAACAACTTACATATTCTGTATGGGGAACACCACTTGGACGGAGACGTTCGATCTTCTCGACGCATTCCTGAAACCGGATGCATTCCTTCTGGATGCTATTCCACCTTTTTTCCAGTGAGGTAGCGTTTCTATCAGAGACAAAAGTCTTGTTCTCATGATAGTGTTGTGCTATGCGATTCCAATATGTGCCCTTTGATTGATCAATTCCTACTCTAGGGTCGAATGTTATTGCAATCCAAGACCAACAGAGCTGAATGTCCTCACTGTGATTGTAGTTTCCTCCACGGCCTCTACTGCTGCCACTATCTGGGATGGGGGCTTGTGTAAGAACCGATGGATCTACTTCAGAGTCTTGTGTGAGCATCCCAACAAATGATTGAGAATTGTGCATTGGGTCCTATAAAAAGAATAAATGAATAAATGTGCCATCAGTTCAACATAATATTGCATGTCAATCCTCTAATCTGATTCAACTAACTGAATTCTAAAAAAAATGTTACAAAAGAAAGGCAGACAATGAGAGTTTCAGTGAACATATATGACTAACATGTTGGCATGTAAACAAGCAAGTTAGCATGTCCAGCTCCATTTCAACTAAAAATTCAGATAGCTGCACATTGCCATGATTAAGTCTCAACAACAATATTTCAAACTTCTATGTGAGATTTATGTTCTATTTTTTTGCATCACAAGCAATCTGAAACCTGGGATTTGACATGTAAACAACGAGAACATATATGCTAGATGGCATTCTGAACATATATATCACAAATTAACATTCACAGAACAGGTGGAGTTGCTCCTACCTGCAAGGTGCTGTTGGAGCTCCAGTCATAGTATGGCATTGGGGAGGAGTTGAAGTAGTCGTCGACAGTCTGGAGTGACGACGCTGAGGCAGTTCGTCGGGTGTCCGAGGCGGTGGCAGCAGCTACCATTGAAGTCTTTTGTACTTGGTGCGACGGAAGTTGTGCCGGCTCGGAGAAGCTCGGCATTTGGGCATTCCTACCAGCGCCGGTGAAGACACAACCACGATCCAGGGAAGAAGGCAGGCGGGGGCCGGGTGGAGGTGCTTCGAAAAGCTGGCGTGGTGCGAGCGAGGCATCGAGGAGCTGGTGTGGCCGGACACTGCTGGGATGGACGCCGGCGTCGAGGTCCAGGTGAGGTACAACGCCGCCGGGACGAGGAGCTGGCGGTCGTGTGGGTGCGACGAATGTCGACCGGCGTTTCTTGGCTGTAGAGGTACTCTCGGATGGCCGGGGAGGGCGCCCGTCGCCGGAGATGCAGCGAGGAGGCGGCTCAGCAAGGCGCGGCGGCGGCGGCCTGGTCCGGCTTGACCCGCCGTCGTCGGTGCCCCATGCCGGCCGTACGCCCCCCGGAGGGACGGATCCGTCCATGGCGTCGATTTCTCCAGGGGCGGTCAAGGTTCTCCGGCGACGGCGAGGTCGGATTTGGCGGCGAGGTCCTGGCGGCGGCGGCGGCAAGCGAGTCGGGGTTGGGGATGCGAGCGAACAGAGCGGAGAGAGAAGGAAAAAAAAAGATGTGGGGCCCACGTGTCGGGGGGAATAGAGGGCCTTCAAACCTAGGGGCCCTGGACCAAACTTTGGAGGCCTGAATAAAATGGTAGTTCATTTAAGGGCCCGGCTGGAGATAGTTTTTTCCACTTGGGCCTCTAAATCAAGGATACGGGCTCATATGCAGGCCCGGCTGGAGTTGCCCTTAAGCACTCGAGCCACAAGCACAACGGCCATCGTCAAACGGACGCCGCGGACTTCTCGCCACGCGCCGCAACGGACTCGCTCGCTTCGCATACCCGTGATCCGTGCACGCCCTGGACTCGTTCGTCATGCGCTCCTGCGATGCTCACCACGCCGCCCATGGCTCCGCTTAGTTCGCATCTCTTTCGCTAGTTAGTTAGCCTAAGAGATTGTTGTAAACCGTACATATATGAGTGTACACCGATGAATACAAGTGTGGTTGATTCATTCTCTTCTCTACAGTTACTGTCTGAGGAAGTCGTGCCAGAACCCCGGCGCTCCGAGGCCCGCTTGACGCGGCACCAGATCGGAGGGTTCCGATCAGAAGTGCGCCAGCTCCGACGATCACCGCCGATGGAGTTAGCAATAGCAGCTCGCCTGGAGGAGGTGACGGTGCCGCAGAAATGTTTTTGCGTCCTTTTTAATTTTCAGGGAATGGGCCGGGCGTGGCATGTGGACTTTGAAGCGTTTGCGTGTTTCTTCTACTTCTGAGCCTACTTGGCCCATTAAGGTGCATGCCCATCTAAAACAGGGGTTAGACTTTCTGTCGGGCCTTCCGATGAAACCAACAAGTGGGGCCTCAATGCATAGCTATGTTATGCTAATATTTTTCATCAGGCAACAGGTATTTGCCCCTTCTCCTGGCTCTCTCTTCTTTTTCTTTGGGCAACCAGTGTCATTGCTTCAATTCCACATTATTACGGTTGCATGGTAAACTGAATTAAACATTTGTTGCAACTAGTAAAACATGATTAATTGATAATTTGTACACTACAATGTGTTAATTATCTTTTCCAGCATTCATTTGGTAACCAAAGCTTTAGTGGAACAACGCTTACTAAACCAGTCAAACGTTGCGCAAAAGATCACTTGAGGTAGTGCCAATTGCCCTGTGCTAACATAACCTTGGGCTCACCGAAAATAAGTGTGGAGGGAAACATGAGAACATAAAAGGAACATGCAACAAGCCCACCAGCGCTAACATAAAAGGAACATGAGAACCAATGTACAATGCAACAAGCCAATAACCTAGTACACATATATGTCGTCGCTAACATGGTTTGTCATGCACAGAAGGTGCCGTATAGAGACTACAGCTTGTAATAATTAACATCCATTTGTTCTCCATTTTTAGTTCAACACATTCAATAATAACTTGACTATTTATTTTTTTCTCTATGAATTGTTTAAGCAACTAAGATGCATGGTAATATATGACATGCTTGAGGTACTTTTGACAAAGAAGCTTTACGTTGGCATGGAGGGTGAGGGGTTTTTGCATGGGGTGAGGCAGGGCAGGAGACGGATTCCAGGGTCCAGGCCCATAGAGCATTGACACTGCTCCAGGTCAAGGTCAAGCATAATCACAAAACAACCACGGCGTCGATGTCCTGGCTGTTGTGAGATATGCTCATATTCTTCTCCGGCGGCAGAGGGTAAAGATAAAGATGATATATTTCTTTGTTTTATTTTACTGAGATTTGTGTTTGGCACGGAGTATATTTTTGTTGGCCGAGTTTATCTTTTCTGGTATCTTTTTTTAGGCAATCCTTTCTGGTATCTAATGCCGTTACCATATGATACGAGCACCAAATAAAGGTTGTGATAATTAGCTCCACTGTTCCAGTGTGTATTTCCGTTGTAACCTGAGCTCCGTTGCATTTACTTTACCGTCTATTAAAACAAACTCCACCCTTGCGTATTGATGCGTCCGAAAAGAATTTTTGATCTCTTGTGCATTGATGCTGACACCGAGTATTGATGCTGCAAAATAAAAAGTGTGTGAGTCGACGGATGCTGATGCTCATCGCATTAAAAATCAGGCAATTAATTAGTTGTTCGTATAGAAAACAATATGTCAATCCAGAACCCCTAGTTTGTGTGAATTATTTGCTAGCTCTTGAATGATGGCAAACATCATGTAGTCCTGGAGACCTGGACTGATGGATCTCGATCGCCTGCAACACCTATTCTCGATTATCCTCTTTTATCAATGGCAAGGCCTGCATAGCGATTGCGCGGTCTGGAAATTAAGGAAAGACTATGTGCGTTACTTAATTTAAAATATGTCATGGTGCTCTGGCAATACCCTTAGCATGGTGATGACAAGATATATACATTCATGAGTGGGATATTTATAAGCATATACTCCATCCGTTCCAAAAATGTAGGTCGTTTGACTTTCTTTTATCTAAGTTTGATCGCTCGTCTTATTAAAAAAAAGTGCAAACATAGTCAATGGGTCATTTTTGAAGTTCTTTTGTTGCTAAAGCAAGCCATAACAAAAGGTATGATATTTGTGCATTTTTTTTTGAATAAGACGAGCGGTCAAACTTGGCCCAAAAAGTCAAATGACCTACATTTTGGAATGAGGGATTACAGGGCACCCATTTTTTGTAATGACATATGTAAATGATTTAGATGCAGATTTAGGTGGTTATTTTGATTTTTAATAATAACTGGGTAATTTAGGCTTAGATTTAGGTGGTTACTTTATATTATTGTTCGCAATGGAATAGTTTGATCAACTTAGATGAATATTAGAGGTACTATAAGTTGCTTTTTGATAGCATTAGGGTTATTTCATACTATTTTCATATTGTCATAGGTGTGTTGTGTTGTAACACAATTTTTCTAGTATTACAAACAGTGAGAAAGTTATAGTTGACTTCTTTTTCGTTCCTTCAAAAGTTCTCCTCTACAGTTACTGTTGACCTGCTATTTATAGGGGTCAACCTCGCAAGTTTACAAGACCGTCACTTCCCGCCAAAAATCCTATATCTATCCTAGCTTTTAGATGACCGTTGCTTCCCGCCAATCTTCATCTCAACCTCGTTATAGGAGATAGATTCGTTCTGGCATCTCCCTGTCTCGTGACCAGCCTCGTACTATTGTCTTCTTTGCCTTGACTTCTTCGATCTTGCTCGAAGAGACTTTAACCTCTTCGAATTAGCTTCGCACTCGTCATCTTCGTCCTGACTTCTCTAACTTCGCCTGCGATTTTAACCTCTTCGAAATAACTTCACATTTGCCTTCTTCGTTCTAACTTCTTCAGTCTCGCCTGCAAAAATAGAAAATACGATTCCAAGGGGCGTCTCCCCAACAGTAGCCCCTTCGTCCTTGGATTCGAGTTCGTTACTATTCATCCCTCGAACTCCTAGGACGAAACCCAAAAGACGTCCCCTTGGATTAATTTGGCGGTTACTTTGGCGCCTTTTCACGGCGCAAACTTCGGAACTTACCGCGCCTATAAATAGTAGAGGTTACCCCCCCCTAAAAATTACCTTCGCTTTCATCTCTGACCTCGTGCTACTGCCTTCGCTTTGCTTTAGCTCTCATTTCTGACCCCGTGCTACTGCCTTCGCTTTGCTCTGATTGTTGCTGCCTGTTGAGGTTTTGAAGTGCTTCGTGATTAAAAAGAGGTTGGTTTTGAAGATTCTTTGTCTTCGTTTCTTGTTTCGTTATGTTTTTGATTGTTTTTCATTGTTAGTTTCCGAAATGGCTCAAGTCACATCTGCTGCTATTTCGACCTCTGATGCTGAAAAAGAGAACAGTCCCCTGGCCTCTAACCCGGGAAGTGAGGATTTGGAAGGAGTCGAGGCTAATGTCAATGAGCTCGTTGGAGAATCAGCTCCTAAAACCCTTCATTTCGGTCGGTCTTCTGTAACTGCTGGCATGATTTCATCTTATGAACAGAATGGATACTTTCCTGAAGGTGTTGGCCGTGCTCCTGGAAACGAAACTACTCCTGATCCCCAATTCGGAGAAGCTGTTGTGTTTTCCGAATTCTTTACTGCGGGACTTCGTTTTCCTTGCGATCCGATGCTGCCCCAGATCCTGGACCGTTTCAACGTCAAGCTTCATCAGTTGACACTCAACTCCTTCGTTCAGCTATCGAAGTTTTTCTGGGGTGTTAAGACATTCGGTGGTGAAATTGACCTCGACACTTTTGGCCGCTTCAACGAGCTTCATCTTCAAAAGAGGTCAGTCTTTTTGGAAGAAGGTGGAGAAGAGCATGTTGGGCAATTTGGAGTTACGACTTTTACTTCGCGTCGACGCAGCGCTGCCCTGAAGATTACAAAAGTTGACTTCACCTACGCTCAACGGAACCGTTGGGATGTAAACTGGCCCAAGTCGTGGTTCTATGTCAAAGTTGGCTTCGCCTCTTCAGATTCCAACGATATCAACTATCCTTTTGCTGGCCCCCTTGGAAACGTCGAAGTATCTACTGTGATTGACTTCGACAAGAAATCCGAAGCTTTTAAGAAGAACAGTCGTTGTTTTATTCATGCCACTCGGCGACTGACAGGCCGTGATGTAGTTGAGGAGTTTCTGGCTGCTGAGATCTGGCCTTTAGGGAATGATTGGAAACCCTTCAGAGTTGAGGAGAGGCAAATACCTGGATTCGATTTGCCTACTACCTTTGTTATCTTCGGACTTACGAAACCTGCGGATATGTCCGAAGATGATCTGATCTCTAAGGTTGAATGGGCCGCCAAAGCTTTGATTGGCCCTCTTACTGAAAAGGAGAAGAAGGCAATGATTGACCTCTTCGAAAAACCCAGCCGCTTGAATCGGCCATGGTTAGAGATGGGCGTCAAATATGGAGATAGAGTAAAACCCTCCAAGCCCCAGAAACGCATGAAGCCTGTTGGAAATATTGGATCCGAGCAAGCTGGGGTAACACGAAGATATAAAAAGACTTCATCAAAAGTGCTAGTATCTTCGAGTCAAGATGTTCCCCAGACGAAGACAAAGCTGCTCGAGGCTCAGAAGAGAAAAACTGCTTGTGTGCAACAGTCTACCTCTGCGCCTAACAAGAAACCTCGACTGACTCGAAAGGTGGATTTGTCGCTCCTGGACAGTCCTGAAGCCGAAGCTGAAGCTGAAAAGGAGAAAGAAACTATTGAAGCGGCTTGTGGACTTCTAGGAATTGCTGGCATTGTTGGCGATGACCTCGGCACATCGGGGTTCATGAAGGAGTTGGCAGGCACTTCTGCTGCTTCGGGAGAAGGTTTGTTTGTTCCTTTCATGAAATGCCCCGGTGCTAGAATGAGCCTCACAGGCTCAATATCGAGTGTTGTTTCGAAATCTCCAAGAGAATTCGATCCAAACTTTCTTGAGCTCTTTAGAGCATAACTTCGGCTTGTATTCCACAGAACCAGCCGTCGAAGGCGTTAATGTTGAAGAAGATAAAGTAGCCGAGGCCGAACACAAGGTCAGTAATTTTAGTTGTACTGTACTTGACCACTAAATTTCTTTTATTGTTTTTGCTTACTTTGCTTGATATTTTTAGGTCGAGGTTGTGGATGTCAAGGGTAAAAAGATCCCTGAAGAAACATCTACGAGGCACCCTCAAGACTTGGCCACTTCTGCTTTTGTTGAACTTGGTGAAGATACTGATGAGATGCGAGGTGAGAAAGAAAAAATTCTAGCACCACTTCATGTTTAGTTTCGTTTTTTATTCTTATATTTTGTCTTCGTTTTTATAGGTTATAAAGCATCATTGGAAAATCTTAGTTTTGAAGAGCTATCTCGCTTGAGCGTCTCCACAGCGCACAAGGTTCGTGCTTGCTTCTTACTACTTTATCCTCGTCTCTTCCTTTCTTTATATTTGTCTTACGTTTTTGTTTTCGATTTGCTTCCTTAGGTTAAACTGATCAACGCAGTTTGTGCTTCGAAGTCTAAGACTGCTGCTGATCGGCTTCGTTTCTTGGAGGGGGAGAATGAGAGGCTTCGGGAAGTTAACGACAGACTTCATAAAGATTTGACTAAGCTCGGGGACACTTGGACACTATTGATAGAAAATATAAGGCCTTGCAGAAGGACTTTGACAAGAACCTGATTGTGATCGAGAACCTTCGTGAAGCCGTGGTTCACGAGTCCGATGCTGCGAAAGAGGCTAAAACCCAAGTGTCTTCCCTCGAACTTAAGTTGAAAGAAGCTGAAGAATCTCTAGCCTCGTCCAAGATTCTTGATGCCGAGAGAATAAATCGAATTTTTGATTCGTATTCAAGCTCGCTCAAGCAGTTCGGAGCCACTCCTTACGCTCTTCCGGAGGACTTAAATATTGATAGTTTCTTATCTTGGATTGAAGAAGAATTTGCTGGTCTCGGGGATGTGTTTTCTATTGCTGGCGACAACTTCGCACTTACCTGCACCGATGGCCTCGGCAGATTTCTTGAAAGAGAGAATAAGGAACTACTTCTTCGGGTTGCCGGCTCTGGATTCCGCTTTTCTGACTTCGGAGATTTGTCCTCGTCTAGTTCTAAAGAAGTCGAAACTATGAGGCGTCGCTTCTTGCGAGACTTCTGGAATGTCTATGGACGAGATATGGCTAAGGACTCTTCTTCGAAGGTAAAAGCAAAATTCTTTGTGTGACTTAGTTTTTTCAGTGTCAGAAAAGCTAACTCTTTCTTTTTTGTTCCTTTACTAGGAAGAAGACGAAGACGCGGACGCCGAAGAAGAAAAAGAAGAAAAGAGCGACGAGGAAGAGAACGATGCCCCCGATTCGCCTTCTGAAGATGATGGAGCGAATTCTTCCCAGGAGGAGGGGGAAATCTAATCGTGATGCTGCAAGTAGAAATGAATTTATGTAAAAAACTTGTTCCAAGCAATATTTGTGTATTCGAAAACGACTTGAACACTGAAATGGCTCAAGATTTTGTATATATTAGCCTCGTAATTATCTTCGATCTTTGTTTCGAAGTGCATGCGTTGGACTCGTAAAATTTCTTTTCACTTGAAATTGTTTGTACATTATCTTGTTTCTATAAGATCATGACCTTTAGCTTCGTTTCGCTATGGAAACGCTTAAATATTCTTTGGCTTCTAATTCCCTTGTTAACTCGAGAAAGCCTTGAAGCGGATGTGCTTTTCTCCATGTATTGGCTTCTAATTCCCTTGTTAACTCGAGAAAGCCTTGAAGCGGATGCACTCTTCTCCATGGTTGCACTACTTGAGAGGGCGTTGCTGTACGAAGTATCTATGGGCCCTGTGCTGTTGTTGATCTTTAGCCTGGGCAGATCATGCCGTCGAGCGTTCCTTTGATTCCTGCTGCCTCTCATTTCTAGGGAAAATTTTTCTTTTTCATTTGCTTTGCTTTTTCGCTTGCCGAGGCTTGTCTCCCCCTTCTCTTTTATAGTGGTCTTTGGACCCTTGGGGAAATTATTGATTTCACCTAAACCTCGTGTCCTTTTAAAAAGTACAAGTTAGGTGATTCGTTTTAATGTGCTCGTTGCTTGGTGAAAACTTGTTTTTGAATAAATGCAAATGGGGGCTTCTCTTTTTGCCTTTGAAAAAGGCGTCCCCTCCCTCGATAGCCCCTTTGCGTTTATTCATTGCTTCTTATTTCGAGCAACGAATCTGAAAGATTACGTTCTCTTGTTTTACTTTCGAAATAGGGCAACTCTGTTGCTTTTTTCATTCCCCGATTTTGATCTAGACTGTAGATTTTCTTGCGAGGTTTTGTTTCTAACCTCTTTCTTAGACAATTTTGTTCGAGATCTTTTTGGCGAGGTTATATTCTGACCTCAACCTTGGGCTATTTTGCTCAAGGCTTCTTTTTGCGAGGTTAATATTTCCAACCTCGGCCTCGAACTATTTTGTTCGAGGTCTTATTTTTGCGAAGTTATATTTCAACCTCGTCCTCGAGCTATTTTGCTCGAGGTCTTCTTTTTACGAGGTTATATTTCCAACCTCGGCCTCGAGCTATTTTGCTCGAGGTCTTCTTTTTACGAGGTTATATTTCCAACCTCGGCCTCGAGCTATTTTGCTCGAGGTCTTCTTTTTTGCGAGGTTATTTTTTCAACCTCGGCCTCGAGCTATCTTGCTCGAGGTCTTCTTTTTGCGAGGTTATTTTTCAACCTCGGGCCTCGAGCTATCTTGCTCGAGGTCTTCTTTTTGCGAGGTATTTTTCAACCCCGGCCTCGAGCTATCTTGCTCGAGGTCTTCTTTTTGCGAGGTTATTTTTCAACCTCGTTGTGTTTTTTGCTCAAGTGCTTTTAGGGGAATCTCCTTTATCGATTTTTTGGAGAGATTTACATAGGTTCGCCTCATTAAAAACCTCACCTCCAGTTTCCTGGAGCTCCTTTTGTGAGGAAAAGAGTACGACCTTTTGTGATGAAAGAAAAAGAGAAAAGAGGTGCTTCGTATTTGTGCTTATAGCTCCGCACATTTACGAAGTTGACCTTTACAAAAGAACTAAAACTTGGAAAAAAACTGTACAGCTTTATTTGTTCCAATTCTAGTTATAGTACTTGCGAAGTTGCTCTACGTTCCATGAGTGAGGTAATTCTTCTCCATTTTCGGTGGACAGATGATAAGACCCTGGCCTCGAGCTTTTGGTGACAATATATGGTCCTTCCATTTTTCCTCGAATTTGTTTAAGTTTTCTGCATTATGCTTTCTTTTGATTACCAGGTCCCCAACTCTGATCTCTCTTATCTTCGCCTTTGGGTCGCGCCACTTTCGTGTTTGCCTTTGATATGATTCGAGGTTATGTGAGGCAACAAGTCGATCGACTTCGATTAGGTCTTTTTCCACCATTTCTTTTTCACCTTCGTCACTACTAAGTGTTACCCTTAGTGTTTTGGCCTTGATTTCTTCTGGAACCATCGCTTCAGTTCCGTATAGCAGTCTGAAAGGGGTGAACTTGGTAGCTCTGGATTCTGTGGTATTATGTGACCGTACTGCGATTGGTAAATCGTCAATCCATTTTCCCTTTTTGTGGTCGAAGGCATCTTCCTTATAGTTGAAAAATGATGACATTGGCTCTTTCAACTGCGCCGTTTGATTGCGGGTGATATACAGATGCGTACTTCACTTTGGTTCCCATTGTTATGCAAAAATCTCTGAATGATTCGCTGTCAAATTGCTTTCCATTGTCTACTGTTATTTCTTTTGGTACCCCGAATCTGCAGATGATGTTATGCCAGAAAAACTTTTGTACTGTATGCGAAGTTATCGATGCTAGGGCTTTTGCTTCGATCCACTTTGTGAAATATTCCACGGCAACTACTGCGAATCTGCAGTTTCCTGAGCTGTTGGGAGAGGTCCTACCAAATCTATTCCCCATCTTTGCAATGGCCAAGAAGGTGTGATGAGCTGCAGCAATGAACATGGAATCTTTTGATTGCTTGCGTTCTTTGACATGCTTCGCATTTCTTTGCTACTTCGTCTGCATCTTTTATCATTGTTGGCCAGAACATTCCCTGCCTGACTGCTTTTGCTGCGAGGGCTCTTGGACCAATGTGTGTTCCGCATAATGCCTTCGTGTATGCTTCTTAGTATCGCCGTTCCTTGTTCTTTTGCAATGCATTTTAGCCATGGTGCTGATATCCCCTTCTTGTACAGCTCTCCTTGTATTATCTGATATCCTTTTGCTCTTGCTGGTATTCTTTTGGCCTCGCTTGCTGAACAGGGTGTGAAGTTGTATTGTAAGTATGCCCATGATTGGTGCTTCTCCGATCTTCCCAGCGAATATGTGCAAGATGCTGCTTTCTGATTGAGGGGATGGTCATGACCTCGTAAATTACGTCTTCGGGTTAGCTCTTCCTTCTTTTGCTGCTTTTTTACTAATCATCAGCTTCATTGTTGTCGTTTCTGTGGATGTGCTCTACAGTGAATCCTTTGAAGTGCTTCTCCATTTCTCTGACCTCTTCGAGGTAATTGATTAGCTCTGGTTTTTCTAGCTTCGCTATCCTTTTCGATGTGGTCCCTTGCTATTTTCGAGTCTGTCTTCACAATGAACCTTTGTTTCCTAGTGATTTCATTTTTCGTAGCCCAAGCAGGAGTGCTTCGTATTCTGCTACATTATTTGTGATTTGAAATCTCTTGGTTGCTGAATTCTAATCGTGCTGCGAATCTTGTTTTGATTCCGCCTGGTGAAACCAGTATTGCAGAGATCGCTGCTCCTTTGCTACAATATGCTCCGTCACAAATAGACTGTCCATTGTTTTCGTCTTCGTCTTAACTTTCATGCTTTGGAGAGGTCCAGTCTGCTACGAAGTCAGCTAATACTGGGATTTGATTGCATTTTCGTCTTACGAATTCAATATTGATCCAGATAGTTCTGCGGACCATTTCCTGATCCTATTCGAAGCTTCTCTGTTTGCGAATAACTCGGCTAGAGGTTTGTTGGTGACGACTGTAACTTTGTGAGCTCGAAATAGTGCTGAGTTTTCTTGATGCCATAAGCAATGCGTATGCAATTTTTTCGAGCTCAGAGTATGACTTCTTGGCTCCAGATAATGCTTCAGAAACGAAGTAGGCCGCAACTGCTTCAAAATGCCTTCGATTTCGGTTTCTTGTACTATTGCAGCGCTTACTGCTGACTCTGATACTGCGAGGTAAAGAGAAGGTCTTTTTCCTTGGGCTGGTGGGGATAGTTTGAATCATTGTCGCAAGGTACTGCTTTTAATTCTCTGAATGCTTTCGATTGTTCTTCGCCCCAGTTGAATTTCTGTGCATGTCTGAGAGTTTTGAAGAAAGGGAAGGCTTCGCTCGGCCGCTCTTGGTACGAATCTGTTAGAGCTGCGATCCTGCCTGTCATTGTTGCACTTCCTTTAACCGTCTTTGGCTCCTCCATGGATGCCAAGGCTTGTACCTTGTCTGGGTTGGCCTCGATTCCCTTTGAAGTTACAAGGCACCCCAAGACTTTTCCTTTGGTTACTCCAAAGACGCCATTTTTCTGGATTTAGCTTCAAGTTTGACATTCTTAGATTGTTGAAGGTTTCCTCGAGATCTTTGATGTGATCCGCTCTTTGATGCTTTTTACGACGAGGTCGTCCCACTAAGCTAGCATGTTTCTATCAATTTTGTGAGTTGAAAACTTTTTGGTCATTCTTGAGAAAGTTGATCCTGCGTTTCTCAGCCCTTCTGGCATTCTGACGAAACAAAAAGTTCCGAAAGGTGTTATGAAGCTTGTCTTCTCCTCATCCTCTTGTTTCATCCAAACTGGTGATACCCTGAAAAGCAATCTAGCAAGGATAGAATCTCGCTGTTGGCCTGCGTCGTCGACGACGCTATCGATTCTTGGTAAGGGAAATCATCTTTTGGGCAATGCTTGTTTAGGTTTGTGAAGTCGATGCACATCCTCCACTTTCCGTTTTTCTTCTTTACTGGGACACTGTTGCCCAACCATTCTGGGTATTGTACTTCTCTGATGACTTTTGCTTTCAGTAGCCTTTCCACTTCGGATTTTATTCCTTCTATCTCTCTCATCCGACATTTCTCAATTTTGCTTCCTTGCTTTGTCTTCGGGTTTATGTTGAGACTATGCTCGATTATGGTTCTGCTGACAACCTTTAGGTCTGCAGCTGTCCACGCAAGACATCTTTATTTTTCTTAAGAAAGTTATCAAATCCTCCTCTTCTTGAGGGAAAGGTCTGCTCCGATCGTTTGACCTCTCTACCTTCGACTCCTGGATTGAGAGAGACTCGCTTGGTGTCTTGTGCTTGAATAGCTTCTTTACTTTTCCACTCTGGATTGCGGTGGCCTCTTTTTGATCGATTCTGTTTGGACTTCACGTTTGTTGTTCGTTTCTGCCTGCAAGAGTTTTGACGTTTTTCTCGCCTGTGGTAATTCCTTGTTCGATGTCCCTTGCGACT
>JACEFO010000509.1:0-49854 GCA_015342445.1 Digitaria exilis
TGCAATGAATTAGAAATGTGCACAGTGGCACCATAGTCAGATCCTAAACCAAGTATTAGGGGAAAAGATCAGCTAGAATGAACTAATTCATCTATAAAGTGAGACAAGTCAAACTAATATTACCTTGCTGCTTCAACCATCGCTTGGAAGCCAACGCTAGTTCTTCTGAAGGTGCTTGGGAGACTCACAGAATGAGCACAACATTCTTGCCCCCTGAGGTGTGGCTGCTTTTCTACGTGAACTTGTTCTCATGCTTTGGAGCGAAGTTCTTGTTCTTGTTCTCTTAAAGTTTTTCTTAGCGCCTTGCTTGCTGCTAACCAGACTCATGCTGGTTTCTTAGGAGTGTCACTGAGGGAGAGGTTTCCAACCATATTGACCACGTCCTTCATCTTCTCAGTTTGAGTCTTTCCTCCTCCTCAACACAGTAGCTGATTAAATCACTGAGAGTCCAAATTGTTTTGGTAGTGTTGTAGTTGGATCTTAAAGGTAGCGTACGCGGTGATGGGTAAAGAGGTCCAGAATGAAATGCACAAGAAACCATCAGAGATCACCATCCTACATCTCCTTGAGTTGTTGGCCATTCGCACATGCTGAGGATGTGCTCCCTGATGCTGTCTCACCATAATATACTGAGAGGAGACGAGCTTCATTGATCAATATGCTCGCTAAGTCTTGGGGGAGCTCTTCAAGTTTTGCCTCAATCTTAGTCAAGAGCTCCTTAGCAGAGTACTCAAACACCTTGGGGCATTCTTGAGGGGAATGGCCCCTTGATGCCTGGGCTGATAGTCTTAACACATCACCATGGTAGCCATGCGATTAGACCTCTCCACTTGTCAAAAGCAGGAGAAGTCTGTCCTTCAGCTGGAGCAGCCGCCTGTCCTCTCTGAAAGCTACATCAAGATCATTCCATGCGAGGCACGTCATGACCTTTGCCCTTCCAGTCCAGAAAGTTCGCTCCATTGAGCGGAAACTGAATGTTGTTCAGGGACGAAGCCACTTGGTTCACGTTGTTCACTGAAATAAGACAAGTGAAATTGCTTAGTAATAAATACTATACTTGAAATGCGAATAAAAGCATGAAAATAACCCTACGGTGGTCTGATTAATCATGCACATGAAAATCAAGTTGCCATCACCGGTGGGGAAAACAATCGAAATTCATCTTATTACTCATATCAATCAACGGTGGTCAGAAATAATCACAAGTTACTCTAAATAAACTTCTCGGTGGTTCCATTTATTTAGAGGCATCTCAAAATATATTGGTGGATTCAAACTTAAATTTCAATGAATAAACATGAATAAATCTTAATTACAACACCATAATTCTTAATAAAATACTTATGCAAGCATTAATCAAAGCTAAAACAATATTAAAATGCATCTTAAATAATACAGTAATAAACTAAGCTTAAAACTGTAGTTAAAAGGGAATTTAAACTTAAAATGCACTGAAATTTGAAAATACACCGAAAATTCGAATAAAATCTAAAGCTAAATTGGCCCAGAATCCAAATCGGACCGCAAACAGCCCAACGGCCGCGCACGCAACCCTTAACTCGCACGGCCCAGTTTACGGCCCATTACGCAGCGCGCGTGGCCCAGGCATCGCACAGAAGCTCGCGGCCCAATGGCACGAAGCGCTCGTACGGCTCGGTCTCGAGGCTCGGCTCTGTAGCAACGGCTCGGCTCGGCTCACAGACCCCGGCTCGGCTCTGTACGCACGGCTCGGGAATGAGGCCCAGCCCTTAGCAGGCCTAAAGCCCAGGGGCGAACGGGAGGCTGGCCGGCTAAGAAACGACCCAGCCCGCCGCCCTCGTCTCCCCACCCTTAATTCTGAGGCCATCCATCTGATCGGACGGCTCAGCGCGCGATAGGGGCGTATATAACCCCGAAATCTGGCCGGGATGAGGGGGGGGAACACCTAACATTCCTTCCTCCCGCCGCGCGTCGGTGCGCTTAACCGCGGCGCGGCCGGCCACACGCGCATGCGCCAACCACACGCTGTTACTGCTCTTCCCTTCCCCTCCACCAGATCCGGCGAGGAGAGAAACGGAGGGACTCCGTCCGCGCTTTCGAAGCCGCTCGCCGGAGCTCCGCGAGTGTCCTCGCCGGCGCTGCGTGCGTATGGCACGCAGCACGTCGAGGTGTCTCGTCGGAGCTCAACGGTGGCGGTTCGGTACTCCCGGCACAAGGCGCGAGGAGGCGGAGGCGCACACCGACGAAGGTGCGCGCGCGGCGAGGAAGCCTACTCGTCGCCGCCAACACATGGTGCAACCGAGCCAGCCTTCTTCGCCGGAGCTGAAGGCGGCGGTCGCGCACGCAGATCTGCTACGCACGGCCGCCATGACTAGGTAGCCATCTGATCTGATTCTTAGGGTTAGGGTTTGTGTAGAATCTAGGGTTTGACTCGGGGTTGGGGTTTCGGATCTGAGATTGCTAGGGTTGGCATGCTTGAATCGGTGTTTTGCTATCCCCTTCTTCTATTTTCTTATGCTTTGTGTGCGACATGGCTAATGCGAAACTAAAACAAAGTCTAAAACATGAATCCGAAACCCTAACTGATAGATCTTAGGCTAAAACTTGAAAATAGCTTACGAAATGAGTAATCTACACATGCAGTAACTAAAAACTTGATAAAATAATGCTTAATCTCATCTTTTCCTTCACTGATCTAACATAAAAGCATGAAAAAACTTAACTTTTCTTCTCTGATCTATTCTAATATCATCTTATGCTACTCAAACCTCCTCTGTAACACTAGATCGATCAAAGAAAGCCTAATCATGCACTGGATCTAGTGTAACCGAACCCAAAGGCCTATGTTTTTGGAGTGCTAGGGATCTAGTAGGCTAGATCTAGGCGACTGATACCAATTGTTAGTGTAATTGAAGGCTAACAATACTAGAACTTAACTAAACAGGATCACCTAGCCTATACAAGATCACATCTAGCTTAGATCTAATGCGGAAATAAATTAAGTCCGGATCCAGCCTTATACCAGCGGTGGTGTTGTCCATCGCGACGAAGAAGGCCGGAGAGGCGGTGTTCGAGTCGATGTTGAGGGCGACGTCAGGCTTGTAGCGAAGTCTCTCCTTCAGAGACTTCGGTGGATGACGGCGGCCTTCTGGACGCCCAACAGGATTGGCCTGAGACGGGAGGAACTCGAGCTTCCACGCCTTCCAGTGCATCTGATTGATCGGTGTAGGGTAGATGGTTCTAGGGAACCTTGGGAAGCGTGAAGGTACCTTTTGGGGTGGTACGACCTCAGCTTATATAGCACTGTAGGCCGTGGGCCGAGCCCTAGGTTTCCTTAGCGTTGCCTCATGATCACGGCAACAGATTATGCTCTGTTGAAGCCTATCCCGAGATCTGGGGATAAAGATACTCCCTTATCTCGGCATATTTGTTGACCTTACGGTCACAAAATATCCACAGCGAAAACATCTCCTACCTTACTATTACTAACTGGAGGCTCTTTTTGAAACCTCCAGGTAATGCCACCTAGGATCCTAGGTAGACAATCTAAAAAATAGAGAAACCCTATGAATTCTCATAAAAATCAGAATCATCGAGCCATCAATTCATTAATTCTAATCATAATAGTCATTGGATCTATTATGTTTTCTAATAAATTTACCGCCTTGCCATTATGAAAATAGACTAAAGAAACCTCCTAATATGTATCCAAATTACCCACTTCATCATTGTAAAAATAATATAGAGTACCCTATTCTTCATTTAAAAAACCCACCTCTAGCATTATAAAAAAGTAAATTACGCTCACCATACAACAACTTTGAAACCTTGTATCATTTTAGTCATTTAAGTTGCGAAACGTGCAACCACGTGCCAGAAGTAGTTCAGGGTGCACATATACAGTCTCAGAAACGCCATGTCATCCTATTATGCCACGGTGGCAGTACGAGGTGGGTTGTTGGATGGTTCACTGTTTTTTTTTTGCAAATAACTCCCTAGAGTTGGCCGTCGGTTTTTATTAGACGATGAAGTGTTAGACTTCCACTAGAAAGCTAACTAATTGGCCCAGTACGAGAGCTAATAGTTGAACGTACTTGTGTTCAAAAGAACCAAAAGAACGAGACAAGAATGTGCAAAAAAAAAAAGGAATAAATCCACAAAAAAATATTGGTAATCTAGAGTTGAATGGAATTGCATTAAAAAGTGTGACAATCCCTCAAAATAATTTTGGCACGTCATTATTGATTCTTACTGCAAGCTGATGCTTATCCTATTACAGGCACGAAAATTAACATGTAATTATTCTTGACCTTTTTGTTGACTGAGGTAAGCTGGTGAATCTACAACGTGTTAAGGGCATGTACAACGGTGTCTACGGCTGCTGTCTGTTCGGCATAAATAGACAGTTTGGACAGACAGTGTCTGCAGGATATTTAATTCATCATTTGACACATAAATCATGGTGATCCCAGTGCATACTTGATCTTTGTAGCCATTTTGTTGCATACATAAGACAATGCACAATACATTCAATATTCCGCGTCAAATGTAAAATAAACATGTATATAATAATTATTGTAACAACCCGATGTTAATCTCTTTTTTGTCCTCCTATATTTTCTTTCTTATTTTTTCTGTTTTCTTCTTTTTTATCTTTTTCTTTTTCTCTTTTATTTTTCCTCTTCTGTTTTTCCCCGACGCCTTGAAAGGATCAAGATGCCTAAGAGGGAGGGTGAATTAGGCTTCTACAAAAATTTAAGCGATAAACAATGCTATGCAATAAGCCAATTCACCCCATGTGCCTACAAGTTTGGTTTGGTGCCTAGCTAGTGTTGAAAGGAGTTAAGCAA
Organism: Digitaria exilis; assembly: GCA_015342445.1. Lineage (NCBI taxonomy): Eukaryota > Viridiplantae > Streptophyta > Magnoliopsida > Poales > Poaceae > Digitaria > Digitaria exilis. The sequence continues at coordinate 4,830 of JACEFO010000509.1, forward strand.
CCTAGTTCCAATCCTACTATAACATGGCAATTCTAGGAATAGAAATGCGGAAAGTAAACTTGCTCAAAGTAAAGAAAGAGTAGGAAGCCGTTTTTTCCCGAGGTATCGAGGAGTCGGCAACTCCCCCCTAGTCCTCGTTGGAGCACCCGCGCAAGGGTATAGCTCCCCCTTGATCCACGCAAAGATCAAGTGCTCTCGTAGGGGATATTCATTTCCCACTCCGAGACGGCGGATTCCAAACCGTGTACACCTTCTTGGGGCTTCACACAATCTCCACGTGAGCTCCCAAGATCAACACCACCAAGCCGTCTAGGTGATGCCGAATCACTAAGAGTAACAAGCCAAAGATCTTCACTTGACCTAGACTAGACCAAGAGCTAGATGGATGCACACTTGCTACTCCCAAGCACTAAAGAGAGTCATTAATCTTCTCAAGATCAAGAACACCAATGAATCCAAGTGCCTCTCTTGCCCTCAAACACTCCCCAACAGTAGCTGGATGAAAAGTGAAACGTGTGGCAAGAGAGCTTCCAAGTAGGAGAAGAGTGGCTATAAATAGCCCACTCAAAAGCTCCTAGCCGTTAGTGCTGACGCAGAGGAACCGACTGATTCGGTGCCCTCCAAAGATGGCCACCGAAACAGTCGGTGCCTCCTTTGATTTGAACTTCCAACGGCTAGCCAGTGACCACCGACTGATTCGGTGGCCACTCTCCGTGCAGCACCGAAACAGTCGGTGCGCACCAGTACCGAACTGGTACTTCTAGCCATAATGACCGACTGATTCGGTGCTGCCCACCGAATTAGCCGGCCCCCCATGGGGACATGGACATGAACTGGATCTCGAGGACCACCGACTCATCCGGTGGGTCTTTATGGGGTTCACCGAACCATTCGGTCCCCCTCCATTTTCACTCAGTACGTAACAGCCATTTCTAGCCAGAATGGACGACTGATTCGGTGCTGCCCACCGAACCAGTCGGTCCCCTCTGGGACTTAGGCTACCAAATGGCTAAGGGCACCGACTGATTCGATGAGCCCTGCTGATAGGGACCGAAGAGGTCGGTGCCTCTGTTTGCCTCGCAAAGCAAACAGAGCACCGACTAATTCGGTCACTGTCCCAGTGAGCACCGAAATAGTCGGTCCCTACTGAGCACACTGCTTCAAACTTCTTAAGGCTGAAACTCGTCCAATTCAAACTATTTGAGTTACCAACCTTCTCAAGGGCTTTGACATAGCTACCTAGCACTAGGTTTCACAAGTGTGCACCACACCTAAACTCTAGATTTATCTAGGTCAAGCTACCAATCCTTAACCCCCCTTTATAGTACAGCCAAAGGAAAAACAAAGACCTAAACTACTCTAAGTGCCTCTCATCATCCAACGCACTTAGAACTAGCTTATCCTTAATCTTCGATCATATCCTTTGCACCAATACAATCATTCGCGAATGATGGGGGCCAAGAATACCGTGAAAGCCCATCATTGCACTAACTTAACTTAGTTTATGCAAAACACTTGTTAGTCGCAATGATAATGTTGTCATTAATCGCCAAAACCGAATTAGGGGCCTAGATGCTCTTTCACGCCTCTAGATTTCTCTGCATCTCTCGTCCTTGTCTCTCTCGGTGTCCGCGCGCATATATTTCTCTCTTCCTCTCGCACCTTCCAGGGTCCGTCTCTCTCCAGCTGCTGCAGCGACAGAGCAGCGCTCGATGGCGGCCTCCGGCTACGGTGGCGCGGAGGAGCAGATGCGAGCTCCGCCTCATTCTCGTCATCTCCGCGTGGGGGAGCCATCTCTCTCCTATCCGCGCGCTCGATAGGCCTGTCTCCGGTGGCCTCGAGCTCGGAAGCGGATCTCGGGTCGAGCTCGTGCTGCTGTGCGAGGCGAGGCAAGAACAGCGGGAGCGCTGACGTAGGTGAGCTGCGGGCGTCAGGCGCGTAGGGCATCGGGCGCGCGAGATGTGGATTTCGTGATTGTGGATTTCTTGATTTCGTGATCTCGGGGTCGCATCTTTGTTATTCGATTCAGTTTTCGTGATTGTGGATTTGGCTTGTTGGAACTCGATTTGAGTATCCTTTTCTTCGATTTGTACTTGCTAGAACTCGATTTAAGTTTTTTTTTCTTTGATTCGGCCGCCTGGAGTCTCTTCTCGTTCAGGGTGGCTGCTGCTCCCTCCGTTCTTGAGGGGCAGCGAGCTCGATTTGGGAGGGGGCGGCAAATCAATCCTTCCCACGCGCGCAAGGGATCCTCGCCGCCGCCGTCTCCCACAGCGGCTGCTACAACGAGCGACGAGTCGCCATTCGGTCCTTGGAGCACGAGCTACGGTCCTAGACGAACGAGACGCCGACCAGGCCTCATCGACGCTCACGCGGGTTTTTTTTTGCAAAAGTTCCTTGCATGGCGACCGCAATCGACGGCTGTTGTACGTGCCCTAACCTCCTCGATCCTTGTCTTGTAGCCCTTTTTCCGTCACAGTTGCTGAAGAATAAATAGGTGCTGAATTCTATGTGATCGAGCCGCACTTGCCTCTGGTTGTCTACTGCCCCGCGGCCGCCGCTTATGTCTTGTTCATCACGATCAAACGATTAGAGAAGGCCTCGTGTCGTGTGAAACAATGGAACAAATGTAGGGGGTTATGTGTGTTAATGGAAAAAAAATATTGCCAGCTTAATCATCACACGTCATCGACCAGAGTGTGCATGTAATCGCCACCGTGGCATAATATGTTGACGCGGTCTATCCGATACCGTATACGCACACCCCAAACTACTTGTAGCACCTAATTGCATGATTGCAACTTAAATGACTAAAGTGATACAAAGTTACAAGTTGTTGTATGATAGATGCAATTTACTCATTATAAAAATATTAAATACCCACCTCTGCCATTATAAAAATAAAATAATGTAAAGTAATACCTAATCTTCATGAAAATTACCCACCTATGTCATTAAAAATAATATCAAATAACCTCCTAATTTACATTTAAACTATCAAATGATATATTATTAAAAGTTAAAGTGACTCCTAAATATCAATCTAAATTATATATTAAATTTTTTAAAGCCACCAATGTATAAAATCTAAGTTACCTAAAAAATGTGTAAACTCTAAATTAATATTTCTATGTTTATTAATATATTAGTTATATTATCTTTATATAGAATACAACCCATAATATGTGTCGCCATATATTCATGTATGAGGGAAGGAATAGGAATATAATTTTATATTTTCACATAGCTCAACTAAATACATATATCAAGCACACATGAAAGTGTGATGCAAAGTGAAAAATAAACTTATGAAAAACATTACAATTATATAAGATAATATTTATCTGTATTGTAAAGATGAAAAATAGCGTGTAAGATAGAGAATTTTAATTACTGACTTTTTTAACTAGCCCGTGCGGGAGCATGGTTTCATAGGCTAGTAGGTCTAACAACTGCGTCAACTATCTGCAGTTAACCCAATCAGGGAATGGTGACAGTTTTGACACAGATTCATCACAAAAGAGATATCCAAGATAAAAGCTTATACTGTGACAACTAAAAGTAATAAAAAGCCTATACTACACTACAATACACGAGAGGCACTTTTGTCTAGCCGTTTTATGGCTTGTTGTTTCTTCATGCCATAATGTATTTGAAAGAAAAATTTTTTGTGACACTTAGAAGGTGTTCCTCTTATCGAGACACCAGATGAACAATTCTAAACCGTAGGGATATTTTAGAAAATGTAATATAGACATTTTTGAGAGACTCTATAAATACATAATTTGAGTCATTCATTTAATATTCTTGAGACACTATTTGGATTATTGAGCTACATAATAAACTACTCTTAAGAATAATTATACTAAGTACATATGCAATAATTGGTGTGTGGTTGCCTTAGCTATCAAATTGAATATTACAAATTAGAGTAAATTGCATTGAGGGTACACAAACTTGTAAGGTGGGTGCAAAACAGCCATAGAACTTGGCTGGTGCTCAAATATGTCACATAATTTGCTTCGGTGAGCACTGAAATTGCAAAAAAGGGTATTGGCCTATTGAATCACACCTGCTGCCACGGTTGGCATCCAACATGGGACTCTTTTTTTTTTAAAAAAAAAAGGCTTTACACTGCTTTTATAGAAGCACATAGAGAGTTTGATACAAGCATACAGAACTTCTGGGTGGGGTGTATGCTGCCCGGGAATATTAGGGAGAGTTGGCGCGTCTTTGGTGCTAAGAAACCAAAGTTGGGCCATTGCATTGCGCATGGTTTCGTCCTGTTTTTCGAAGCATCCAGACGTTCTCCCTGGCCCCTGTTGTGTCTCATTCGTGCCTGCAATGGCGTCCACGACCAGCCACACAGAGGCCACCGGTGGCCGGCTACGGCCGGTCAATGCCGGCTGTAGCCGCCCAGGGAGCGGCCGCGGCCGGCCGTGGTTGGCTACGGCCGGCCAAGGCGGGCTGTAGCCGGCCTGGGCCTGGCTACAGCTGGCCAAGGTCGCTGCTTGTGGGATAAACAAAGTCGGTCAAAAACGGAGGTCCAAAGGCATGAGTTCGTGACAAAACATGCGAAAAAAGACAAGAACGGTAAAAAAAAACATCCGGGTGGCTTCGGAATGAAGTCGGTAGAAACCGGAGGCCCAAAGACATGGGTTCAGGACCGAACATGCGAAAACAAGACAATAAGGGGCAAAAAACGACAACCGGGCATTTGGGGGAGTTTACGACATTCGCGTGACAAAGACCTCAAAAACATCCAGCTTTTGGTGGAAAACTGCTTAGTGCTGACTAACGGAGGCCTCCCAGGCAAGTCCCAAAACAGTGATCCCAGAAATACCTGGAACTTCTGGGTGGAGTGTATCCTCCCCGGGTATATTAGGGAGAGCTGGCGCGTCTCGGGGGCTAAGAAACCAAACTTCGGCCATTGCATTGCTCATAGCTTCGGCCCTGTTTTCGAAGCATCCGGACATTCTCCTTGGCACCTGTTGTGTCTGGTTCACTCCTGCATTGGCGGCCATGATTGGCCACTCGGAGGCCACAGGTGGCCGGCTACGGCCGGGCAATGCCGGCGGTAGCTGACCAGGGAGCGGCCGTGCCCGGCCGTGGTTGGCTACAGCCGGCCAAGGCGGGCTGTAGGCGGCCTGGGCCTAGCTACAGCAGACTGAAGTCGCTGCTTTGTGGGATTAACGAAGTAGGACAAAAACGGAGGCCCAATGGCATGAGTTCTGTGACCAAACGTGCGAAAACAATACAAGAACGGGCAAAAAAATGACATCCGGGTGGCTCCGAAACAAAGTCGGTAGAAACCAGAGGCCCAAAACATGAGTTCAGGACCGAACATGTGGAAACGAGACAAGAACGGGCAAAAAATGACATCCAGGCCACTTGGGGGAGTTTACGACTTTCGCGTGACCCAGACCTCAAAAAGAGCCAGCTTTTGGTGGAAAACTCCATAGCGCTGACTAAACGGAGGCCTACCAGGCAAGTCCCAAAAGAGTGGTCCCAGCAGACCCATAAATCCCCAGAACTTCTTGGTGGATTGTATCCTCCCCGGGTATATTAGGGAGAGCTGGCGCGTCACGGGTGCTAAGAAACCAAAGTTCGGCCATTGCATTGCGCATTACTTCGGCCTGTTTTGAAGCATGCGGAGCTTCTCCATGGCCTCTGTAGTGTCCAGTTCATCCAGTATTGGTGTCCACGACCGGCCACACCGGTGGCCTGCCAATGCCGACTGTAGCTGCCTGGGGAGAGGCCGCGGCCGGCCGTGGATGGCTACGGCTGGCCAAGGCGGGCTGTAGGTGGCCTGGGCCTGGCTACAGGCGATTGAACTCACTGCTATGTGGGATTAGCGAAGTCAGTCAAAAGCGGAGGCCCAAAGGCATTGGTTTGTCACCAAACGTGCTAAAACAATACAAGAACGGGCAAAAAATGGCATCCGGGTGGCTTCGGAACAAAGTCGGTAGAAACCGGAGGCCCAAAGACATGGGTTCTGGACCGAACGTGTGGAAACGAGACAAGAACGGCCAAAAAATGACATCCGGGCCACTTCTGGGAGTTTACGACCTCCGCGTGACCCAGACCTAAAAAACAGCCAGCTTTTGGTGGAAAACTGCTTAGTGCTGACTAAACAGAGGCCTCCCAGGAAACTCCCAAAACAGTGGTCCCAGGAGACCCAGAATTCCCCTGAACTTCTTGGTGGAGTGTATCCTCCCGGGGTATATTAGGGAGAGCTGGCGCGTCTCAGGTGCTAAGAAACCAAAGTTCGGCCATCGCATTGCACATGGCTTCAGTCTGTTTTCAAAGCATCCGGATGTTCTCCCTAGCCCATGTTGTGTTCGCTTCATTCCTGCATCGGCGGCCACGACCGGCCACTCGGAGGCCACCGGTGGCCGGCTACGGCCGGCCAATGCCGTCTGGAGCCGCCCGGGGAGCGACCGCGGCCAACTGTGGTTGGGCTACGGCCGGCCAAGGCGGGCTGTAGCCGGCCTGGGCTTGGCTACAGCTGGCCAAAGGCGCTGCTATGTGGAATAAATGAAGTCAGTCAAAAGCGGAGGGCCAAAGGTATGGGTTCGTGACCAAACGTTCGAAAACAAGACTAAAACAGGCAAAAAAACGACATCCGGGTGGTTTCGAACAAACTGGGTAAAAACCGGAGGCCCAAAGGCATGGGTTCAGGAACAGACGTGCGAAAACAAGACAAGAACGGGCAAAAAACGACAACCGGGCCACATGGGGGAGTTTATGACTTTCGCGTGACCCAGACCTCAAAAACAACCAGCTTTTGGTGGAAAACTGCTTAGTGCTGACTAAACGGAGGCGTTCCGGGCAAGTCCAAAAAACAGTGGTCCCAGGAGACCTAGAAATTCCCAGAACTTCTGGGTGGAGTGTATCCTCCCCGGGTGTAATAGGGAGAGCTGGTGCGTCTCAGGTGCTAAGAAACCAAAGTTCGGCCATTGCATTGCGCATGACTTTGGCCTGTTTTCGAAGCATCCAGACGTTCTCCCTGGCCCCTGTTGTGTCTGGTTCATTCCTGCATTGGCGGCCATGACTGGCCACTCGTAGGCCACCGGTGGCCGGCTACGGCCGGCCAATGCCGGCCGTAGCCGGCCAGGGAGCGGCCACGCCCAGCCGTAGTTGGCTACGTCCGCCAAGGCGTGCTGTAGGTGGCCTGGGCCTGGCTACGGCCAACTGAAGTCGCTGCTATGTGGGATTAGCAAAGTCAGTCAAAAGCGGAGCGCCAAAGGCATGGGTTTGTCACCAAACATGCGAAAACAATACAAGAATGGGCAAAAAATGGCATCCGGGTGGCTTCGGAACGAAGTTGGTAGAAACCGGAGGCCCAAAGACATGGGTTCCGGACTGAACGTGTGGAAACGAGACAAGAACAGGCAAAAAATGACATCCGGGCCACTTGGGGGAGTTTTCGACCTCCGCGTGACGCAGACCTCAAAAACAACCAGCTTTTGGTGGAAAACTGCTTAGCGCTGACTAAACGGAGGCCTCCCAGGCAAGACACAAAACAGTACTCCCAGGAGACCTAGAAATCCCCAGAACTTCTGGGTGTAGTGTATCCTCCCCAGGTATATTAGGGAGAGCCGGTGCGTCTCGGGTGCTAAGAAAACAAAGTTCGGCCATTGCATTGTGCATGGTTTTGGCCTATTTTCGAAGCATCCGGACGTTCTCCCTGGCCCCTGTTGTGCCAGGTTCGTGCCTGCATTGGCGGCCATGACTGGCCACTCGGAGGCCACCGGTGGCCGGCTACGGCTGGCCAATGCCGGCTTTAATTACCTAATAGTAGATTATCGCCTTCCAAAATCCGTCCTCCCGCTGACTGTGCCATGACGCCCCTCCTCCTCTCGGCGTCGCTGAGATGCCCCGACGATCCACCTCTCGCTGATCGCCATTGCCTTCCCCAACCACTCGGTGGCCGCGCCGCCTTCCCCAATCGCCGTCCCTCTCCCGGCGTCCGTCCGCCCTGCCGATCCCTCGCCGGTTTCATTGTTTCATTGCCAGACGCTATCGTGTCGTCCGCCCGGCAGATCCTGTGCTGGTCACGAAGCCGCCACGGCCGCCGTTGCCGATCCACCAGTTGCTCACCGCAGACGTAGGTGCAAGTGGATGGCTTTACTTCGCTGCCGACCTCGCCCCAGTTGTTTTGCGTCCGTGCCGCCGCGCCTTCAGCCGGTTCTCGCCGCTGACCCTGCCTTCGCTGCTGACCACGACGCCGACTGCCTGGAATCCCACCGCGCCGCTCTGCCCTCCTGCGCTGGCTCCGTCTCCTAACCCCGACCTTCTCCGCTGCCATCCCGTCTCTCTTCGTGATGCCACCGCCACCCGAGGTCGCCCGCCCGGCCGCCCTCGCACCAGCACCATCTCATCGTGCACGCCGTTGGCCCCCTCTACTTCCCTCCGCGTGCAATCGCCGACCCCCTCCACACCCGAACATTTTTCCAGATCTGTTTGATCGAGTTCATGTTGATCAGTAGCATCATGTAGAACATTAGTTAGTACATTTTTTTTTCTGAAGGCACATCAATGTGGGCTATAGTTGGGTGACTATAGTTAAGCTTAAACATGGCATAGGTAAGCCTTGTTCTTTCAACGAAGTGGAAAACAACATAATTTATGGATCACCCAAATTTCTCTTCTCAGTCAGTTTAAGAGGAAAATCATTTTGGTTAGGAATGAATGGATAATTGACACATAACTTACCTATGCCATGTTTTACGTGATGTTACTAAGTACTTCAATTTGTTCGTTCCAAAATTGATCTTGTGCAAAAAAAAAATGCTTAGGATTTCAGGTGGTAGAGTATTAAATTTTATTTCCTTTGACTCCATCATAGTCCCACTTTTTTTATGTGCTGGTACTTGTCAGAAAACAAATTGCTACTTAGCATATCCTGGACAACAGCCATCATCTAAATAGCTTGAGTAGTCTATGGAAGCTCATGAAAACTTAAAGCAATATGCTACTACATATCACCTGAATAAACTATGGGGTAGCAACATATTGTATCCATTTTGGACGAATCATTGCTCTGATTTATTCAAGGTACACTATATAGATATTTTCTTTCTTGCTTTATTTTAGTTGTCACTTATGCATACAAAGTAATACTAGCTATATGATTTATTCAACTGGTGAATTTTTTTACTATGTTTGTCTGTAACCATAGTGCACATGGGAAGCTAAGTGTGCTTTCAACTGACTATATGTGTAGGCTTCGAATGACATGGTGACACATTTTTGTTTTGTAGCCATAGTGCACATAGGACTGTGCAAAACTGCTGAGAATTCTCAAATACATTAGCCATAAATTTAGAGCCATCAAAGTGTAAATACTCCAGCCAATGAAATGATTTCAGAACACCTTCCTGACTTGCAAGTGCTGCACATCCCAATATTGTAGCACACCTGCATTGCACATCAAATAGTCCATAGTAGCTGTAGGGATTAAAGTGGTGTGAATATTTCCCGTCCGACCGAAGGCCCTCAGGTCTTAAATGGTACAGTTCGTATCTGGAACCAAAAAATCAGTATCCGTCCGTATCCATGTCCCGCATAACAAAAGTTGAATGTCTATTGTACATCCGATATATTTTATATTGTCCGTATCCGAAACCGATCCGGCAAAAAAAAATAAATATCTGTATTCGTATTAGGGTATATATATATATCCAATCTGTTTTCATCCCTAAGTAGTTGTATGACGACTCCAAATATTGTAGACAGGACGTGTAATACCAGTTGCCCGAGTAAACAAAGGAGTGTGATCACGTCTTGCCATAACGCAAAATGGATAGAGGCTTACCATGATGTCTTGACACACAAATAAAATATATATCAAAAGATGTTTCTGACATATATAAAACATTATCTTAGTCGTGTCATGACTCCAAATATTTAATAGAGTAAATTGTTTTGTTTACAACAATAAAGCTATATCATTAAATTGTTGCCTTTCGCGATGTTATATTGTTCATCATTATAGTTATGTTATCGTGCGATCAAATGTATTTATTAGTGTAAAAGTTCAACTATCCCGTAACAACGCACGGGCAAGAACCTAGTAAAGAAAAGGAGGGGTAGCCCTCTAGTATATATACGCATATAGGCATATGTTATGATAAATACATGGTCGTAATATTGGACTGTAAGATAATATAAAATGAACTACCAAAAAAAACACCCTGCGTGGAAAAAGTTACATCTATTGGATATAGGTGCCAAGCTTGGCAATCAACTCCATCATAATAGACGGGCAGTTTCTACTCAGATGCTTGAAGCTGTCAGTTGCAAGAGCAGCCTCCAGATGTGCCGGAGTGCAGAGGAATTCAAAACACGCATCCTTCAACCCGTGGCAACGGTGCTGCTCAGCTAACTCCAAGAGGAACATCACATTGCCCTCCTCTATGCGCTTGCTGAGATTGTCTTCACATATACATTTCAACCTGTCCAGGCTATACTTGTCGGAAGCGACGAGCATGTGCTGAGACATGACAAACTCCTCTTCCCCGCTCATCTCCGGCAGCATGTCGGTGTAGATGAAACAGAGCAGAGCCTTGAACACCTCCGCCTCCATGTCATCTACACGGACGACGCCGGTGCTGCTCTCCTGCATCTGGCCGAAGAGCTCCGCGTTGAAGACCGGCGACCGGACCGCGAGCATCCACCGGTGCGCCGCCAGCGTCTCTCCGCCGACCTCGAACACCACGTCGGCGCCTTGCCTCGTCTCGAGGAGGTCCCTGAGGTGCTGGTGCAGGTCGGACGGTGGCACAGGCACGGAGGCCGTGGAGACCATGTCCGAGCGGAAGTTGACGACGCTCATGTCGCACCGGATGGTGAAGGCGTCGTCCCTGAGATACCTGGAGTATGACCTCTCGAGCACGCTCCTCCTGATGAACTTGGCGTAGCCATAGCCGTCGCCGTAGCTCTTGTACCTGGCCGAGGCGAGCAGCGGTTTTTCGTCCTCTTCGGCGAAGCGGATGTCGTAGCGCACCTCGAACGGGTCATCGACACTGCTCTTGAGGGCAAGGAAGAGCGATATATAATTCGCCGAGGCCTCGGTGTGGCCGTTGGGGTAGTAGTGGATGCACCAGATGTGACCGAAGGCCGTGAAGGGGGCGGACTCGAGGCGCTTCCCGGTGGGGATCGCCTTGGTGTGGGCGTACCCATCGATCCTGAGGACGTGAGACGCGCGCAAGGGTTCGGCGACGATGGCGGAGGCGGATGTAGAAAGCGACGGATTGGGCTCTGAGACACCGACCGTGGACGATGACATGGCGAATCTAACGAACTCCCTGCTTCCTCGGCGGCCGTGCGTTGCCTTCTATACCTACCTACGTAGCAGCTCGCTGATTACTAGTTTGGACGGACAGCCATGGGAACGGGGAAACCGGGAAAGACAAGGAACAACAACATGCATGTATCCAAGTCGGTAGCTGTGCGTGGCTTCCTTCTTCAAAGGACGATTTGGAGTTCACTTCGGATTCCTTCTTCGGTACTCCCTCCGTCCCACAATACAAGACGTATAACTCCTTCAACACAAAGACCAATAAACGCATTTAAGTCTACTAGCAAACATACCCGTGCGTTGCTACGGGTGAATATCATGCACATAAATTATCATGCTTTGATCCTAATATGATTTGAATTTGTGTTCGATGCCATCTTCATCTTAGGAGACGGAATGCCTAGATCACGACATGTGTGTTGGCCATGGGGGTGTGGTCATCTGTGGTGTCCCTCCAGTGTGGCATGTGTAGTGGCCATGACATGGGGTGTGGTCAACTGTGGTGCCTCTCCAATGTGGACGCATCCCGTGAGTATCTTTTGATGGGAATACGGTAAAATCACACCAACATAATAATAATAATAATAATAAGTTTGACTTATTTATTTTAGCAACAAGCTCGTGAGTAGCAATGGGAGAAAACAAAATGAGACGAATCTATGTCCTAGGAATTAATTAACTATTTTTTAAAATCCAAATTCAGATTTATTCTATTTCTGTACCATTCATCCTATTACTAAACTTGGACTCGTTATTATTAAGGAAATATTTTTAATTATAAATTAAATATTCAATTATTTGTTGGGATGAGGAAACATTCGGTACCAAAATCAGTGTTTCTACTCTTTGTCGATCGTTGTCTCTGCTTATATACATGTAAAATAAATAAACAAATTTCTTGCTATTTGCTTCTCGTCCTATAATTTTTCCCCGCATGACTCTGCGCTCTCTCTTGATCTGCTGATTCTCTCTCTGTTTCGGTAGCAAATGATTATTCAATGCTCGACAACCCCCGTTAAACGAGCCCACTTGTCAGCCATATATTCTCTTCTCTGTTCTTTCCGATCGATCTCACTGGATAAGGTTCTAAAGAAGAACCACCAGGAGGTCTCACGAGAGCATTCTGCCACCGGCCGTGCTCATCAGCCGAGGCATCTGCCTGCACAGCTCGCCGGCCTTGACTCGCTTGGATGCGCGGTGCCCGTCCGCCTACTTGGCTCGCCGCAGCGGCGGCAGCATCCCCCATCCTCGGTGCCTCCAGTCGGTCTTACCCGCATCAACGCCTCACCGTGCGGTTCGCTGGCCACCACGCTAGCTACCCACGTTCGCAGCGGCGCCTGCTTGATACTCGCTGCGTCGTCACATGGAGCGAGTGGACAGGCTGCCAGCGCTCCCCATCCGTGAAAGGTCTAGGCCAGGGCGCTGCCCTCCCCTTTGACAGAGCCAAATCCTTTTTCTCTCTGATTCATCCGCAACCACTCGCTTCTCCTGCCGCTACGCGGGCAAGTCTTGTGCAAGACGCCCGGACGGTGATGGTTGGAGCCTTGGAGGCGCAGAAATCGCGCGGATGCGCAGTTGACTCGGACTCGAGCTCATGGTGGTGGAGAGGGACGTTGACGGCTTGACGCAAAGATAGAATCATAGACGGAGAAGAGAGCAAACAACGAAAGACGACGGTGGCACTGACACGTGGGAATCTGACATGTGGGACCCATGACGGACCAGAAAAGGCAGAAACAATACTTGCTTTAGAAATAGGTATAGATATAGATATAGAATTTAGCAACCAATATAAAGAAAAAGAACATAAAAAATATGGCATTTACACCCAATAGTCATTCATTACACGGGAGCTAAGTAGGAGGCGCCCTATATTTTAGGACATCAGAGAATAGTGTGCTTTATATATTAAGACGGATGGCTTTTTTATTCTAGGGATCTTTTTTTAAAAGCACCAACGGGGTTAAGAAAGCTCACCTGAAAATTAATTACTCCAAGCGATATTACAAGATCAAGTACTCAACCCCATCACTAGGAGTTGGCGAACATGAACAGACGAAGAAAGGGAGCCACAAAGGGGTACAAATGTACAATCACGACGCACACTCCCCCAACATAGGAGAGAAGCTAAAACAAACAACAAAGAACTATGTCTCATCCACTCCAGGCGCACCAACTGATGGCGAATTGTGTAACATCCCGGTTTTTTTTTTTTTTTTTTTAAAAGAAGTTAAACAAGCATTAAGTTTAACAAAGCTCAATTTAGGAAAAGGAATTCAAATAAACACCAAAAGAATCTAATAAGAGACAAAAACACTCCAAAAAGAGGCAAAATAAAAACTTCAAATTTCATATGAGAACTTGATTTTCGGCCAATACAAACCTTGAAAAAGAGACCAAAACAAGGACCCTTTCTTTTCAAACCATAGCCTGAAAACTTTTGGAAGCCTCTCAAAATTCAAACCCTAACCGGGAATTTGAAATTTTCAATTCAAATTCAAAGCTGAAAATGGAATCTTAGCCATATCTCAAGATTTTACCACAGAACTTAAAAATCTCCAAAAAGCAAAGTTGTACATCTTCACATTTCTGAACTTTGCCTCTTTGGGCACTTTGGCCAATTTTTGCTATCTAGCCCCTCAAAATTCAAATTTTCAGCTCAAAACAGGGAATTACCCCCTTTCGAATTACGGCCAAATTTTCAATTTTCTTTCCAAATATCCGGTGCAGAGAGGTGTCCCACTATCCCTTCTACAACTTTCATGTTCACACTTTCACGAGTTCAGTTTAAAAATTTTGAGTTTGGAGCTTGCTCACCAAATTGGCTTTGAGCCGCGGAGCGCGCTCTCGGGAGCTCGCGCGCTCGCCCGCGCGCGCCGCCCATGCCGCTCCGTCGCCAGCTGCCAACCACGCCCCGGCCGTGCACTGCACGATGTGTCCTTGGTCACCACGCATGCGCTCGACCCGCTCTGGCTCGCTGACGAACCCTGCACGCGCGTCTGCGCGCGAGCGCACGCCGACGCGCCGTGCCGTCGCGCTCGGACCAACGGTCCGCCGGCCGCCTTGTCTCCATCACGCGGTCCTCGCGCTCGACTGCCTCCGTATATGCTCGCCAGGACACCCACGAGCGTTTGCCCAGCCTCGGCCTGCTCCCTCTGCCCGCTCAGCGCGAGCCCACGCCGCTCAGGCCGCCATGGCAGGCGTTGACCTCCGCGCCGCTGCCCGTTGCCCGCGCCCGACCCTAGAGCCCTGCCCGAGCATCCCCTGGCCTCCCTTTTCCCTCCCCTACAAAGCCCAAGGCTCATCCCTCGCTCATATGACCGCTATCCCTCGCCGGAGTTGCCAATTCCGCCGCCGCGCTTGGGTCGCACGTGGGCAGCCTCCTCCGTGCTTCCCCCAGCCAAACCACCGCCACCAGCAGCTTCCCCGTGCCCCACTGTCTCTCACCGAGCCCCCTTCCCCCTTCCTCCGCCACTCCAGTCGCCGGCGCAACTCACCGGAGCAGAGCCGAGCGCCGCCGCCGTCGACGACCCTCTTCCCGACCTCCTCCGCCCACGAGACCGTGCCCAAAGGACTCACGGTGAGCTCCTCTTTGATTCCCCCCATTTCCCCGGGCCGGAGCCGCCGCCATTTGGCCGGCGCACGAACGCCGGCGAGCCTTGGACCTAACTGTGTCTTCCTCGTTTATCCAGGGGGCCGAGTGAAAGATGTAAGGGCCATTTCGTAAGATCTTCAAAAGTTCCAGGGACCCCGCGGTAAAAAGAATCTTCCCCTTTTCCTTTAATTCACTGAAATGTTCAAAAATTCGTAGAAATTCGTAGAAAAATCAGAAAAATGCCAAACCAATTTTGTAGTGACCAGTGAATCTAGAAGAACAAATTCTTCCATTGCACCTCACCCAGTTGGGCAGTAGATTTTGAATTATAAATTCATTTAGGTTTGAACACATTTCATCATAGTTCAAAATCTACACATGCACTAGAGCTGAACTTGGGATATGTTGTTAGGGTGTTTGTCATTAGCCTAATGCGCAAAGGGTGCACAAAAATATCCAGTGGATTTAGGGTTATGATTTTCCAAACATATACCCTGCTGTTTTGGCAAATAAATCATAGAAAATAAATTACTCAGTGAAAAATCACCCCCTTCACGCAGAAATTCAATCAAGACATAAGAAACCTTAGAAAAATGAAAATAATAATTTTTGGACACTGGAAAATGGCTAAATGATTTTTTGGAAGTTTAAATATGGGAAATTCCACAAAAATAACCAAAAACTCAAAATCACTTACAAACTTGCAGAGAGGTCACCCTTGGTACCCTAAGTCACTGTGCCAAGTGGCTTGGACAAAAACCTTGTAATTATTTTTGTAGGATTTTAGTTTGACTTTAGGCAAAAAGATAAGAAAATTGTAATAAATTATAGGAAAATCAACTTGAGCCAAATTTTGGGCTAAGCTCCTGCTTTGGCATGAGTAAGCCTCTGGTCAAGTGACACCTAAAAATAATACTCCTTAGTTCACCTTTTGAATAATAGAAAAGGACTTAAAAGAAGGAAAAGAAAAGAAAAAGAAAGGAAAAGAGAAGAAAAGAAAAGAGAAGAAAAAGAAAGGAAAAGAGAAGAAAAGAGAAAGGAAAAGAGAAGAAAAAGAAAAGAGAAGAAAAAGAAAGGAAAAGAGAAGAAAAAGGAAAGAAAAGAGAAAAACCTAAAACTCGAAAATCAAAGTAAAGGTTCAACATGAAAAGGAAATATTCACTTATAAATAATATTTATCCTTTCCAACTTACCAACCAAGATTTAAATAAACACTCCCTAATTAAATCACGATACTTAACCATTCCATGCATTTCGTATAGATTCGGGTCTCGCCGACGGGGTCTACGAGCTAGTCCCCGCTGCCGAGGAGATCACCCAGGAGTCCGAGGTGAACGTGGTGCACGTGGATCCGAGCCCCGAGCAGGAGTACCGCTTCGAGCCGGAAGGCAAGCCCCGGAGCATAACCTAACTTTACTTACGCGATTTATTTGATTATATGTTGGTGCATTTAAGTTTCAAGGAGTTGAATGAAACCCTAGATTGCATGATCATAGGTTCCTTTGATTGAACACTAGTATGTTAGGTTCGATAGTTGCTATGCTTAAGACCGTTAGAAGTCGAGTGTTTCCGACACTCGCGAGATATAGGAGTTGTATGACTACTCATATCAGAATCACTAGAGATGATGGACGGATGATTGTAGATACCCGTCTATCGATGTTTAAATGGAAACATGTGGTACTTTTGTGTCAAGCGTTTGAACGTACCACATATATGCACGGTTTATGGGACCGGTAAGTCCCGGTATCAGATTGAAGCAGCTAGGGCCGACAGCCATCTCTCCTTGGAAACCATTGTTTTCCCTTGCCGTACACTTGTGGATAAGTGCGTGAGACTGTGAGTGAAGCAGTAAACCTTTATCCTGAGGAAATGGACTCGGTTCCGAATTGTGGATTGATGAGAAAGGATTGGGGTGTGTTGGCATTTCCAACCATTCCGTATATGTGGGTTTCCCCTGGCCAGGTAGTAAATTCGGTTCGAACTGTCCGCTTCTCGCGGTTAATGAGACTGCTTGACCGATGTATGACATATTCTGAAGTGAAACTTGGAAGGATGAAATTTTTGTATGAAATAATTGTATTGCAAAAACTTGATTGTTTAGCTAGGCTCACCTAGAATGGATAGACTAAAGAAACTAAAATTGAAATGAAGAAAATAGAAAAACAGCTTAGTCGCGTTTGGCAAAAGAACCCCCACTAGCCAAATAGCCTCTCATCTTAGGAGTCGGTGATGTAGTGATCACCAGTCGGGTAAGTCTTGTTGAGTATAACTAGTATACTCAGCCTTGCTTGTGGCTTAATTTTTTTTCAGGACCGTCCCCTCAGGAGGTAGCTGCCTCTATGGCTTGGGCCTCCCAGCTTCCTCCTGGTTACAGCATCAAGTGGGAGCCGACCTCTCCCGAGGATCGTGAGGAGTAGCGTCACGGCTGACTTCATCGTGACGATACTATAGATCGCCGCTAGTACCTCGTTTATTTTCCGCTGCATGAATTCAAACTATTTATTTTATTATCATTTCAATATGGATGTAATAACTCTGAACCTTGTTGTAAATTGAATTGTGGAATGGTGTGATCTTTGGAACTCACCTCCGAGTGAGAGTATGGACGGACGATCCTCAGTAGCCGTTGGTCGAGCCTTGACTCGACGGTCGAATCCGCACTTGGGAACATTTTCGTGTATTAGCACCAATGGAAGGTGGAATATACTTAAGTGGCCCATTTCTCGGGTGAGATCGCTACAGCTGGTATCAGAGCCGACGTTCATACGCACCAAAGAAAGCATCAGGCCCTAACCACCGTTTTCTAAAATAAAACCTACCAAACCCCGATTCCATTGCGCCTAAGCAAATGGAATGAAATAGGATCGTTAAGGATAAAACTAGAACGTGAAGTCCTTAAGGGTTAAGGGTTGCGCTTTGTTAGGTGGCATAGTCTAACTTAGGATTGATGTTTGCTCTTTCATGAAACCCAATCTTTAAAAGGCTTTTGTCGCGAGTCCTCCGACTGGTACGTAAGGTTTACGAATAGGAGTCCGACTAGACCTATAGAGAGAGACGCGTCTATGCCTCGCCACCGGCACTAACTCCGAAAGTCAAGTCTGACTTAAAATGTGAGGACGCTTAGATCTTGCATGCATCTCTTAACTAAAATCGGAGTAATAATAAACTTAAGAGAGTCAAAACCCAACCGATCAAATCAATTTTATGAATTAAATTGTGACCTTGTGCTTCTAAAATTACAAGGGACGACAAATTGAAATAACATTTTTATACCCCCATGTCAGTTATACCTATCCTAAAATAACCAAGTTGTGTGAAATTTTTATAAACAAATGTCACGCCAAAAATAAGGACCTCGGATTTTCATAATTCAAGTTATGCCCAAAAACCATACACCTCGGTTTATGAAAAACAACAAAACAACGATGGAAAACTAAATTTGCAACCCCGTCCAAGTGATCTAGTGCTAAGCTGAATGCCACAGTTAGTGGGCACTAGTTTTCTTTTCCCGAACAAAGATAAAAGTTTCAACTGTTGGAGCTGAGAGCTACGGCTTTTCATCTACGAGCTCGCTATCTGTCCACAAAAGTTGTCCTTTCATTCAAACTCTGACATCTTTTCCGTGTGTTCTGCTCTTCGACAATTCCCTTGAAGCAAGAAAATATAAACGACTTCCCTCCATTTCTCTTGGTCCAGCCCTTTAAATCCAGTTGTTTTCTCTTGGGAAACGGAAAACAGATAGACCTATGGTTACTCCTCGTGTTATCTTTCTTCATGATCAGCCATGTAAGTGGCTAAAATAATGGTGGATCGACAACTTCAAGTGTAAGAGGATCTTTGTCCGTGCCCTAACTTCCGTCAATAGTAGAATCTTGAATTCCGAGCCTAAGCCATGCCCTATTCCCTTATGGTGTGTTACCGTCCAAACCTTTTTATCCCTGATTCGGTACACTTCAAATTTCATGTCTTGATTAAATTGTTCTCACCACTCCTCGTTGAGATGAAGTTTTATTGCATAAACCTTCCTTGACGTTGATACTTTAAACTACATTACCTTGACTTCTATATGTTTAGGCATCCTACCTATGAATGGCTATTTCAAGGACCGCCTACCCTGTTTTTCCCGCCATCACCGCAAATCTCACAGGCCAGTTGACACCCTCCGTATCCGTGCGCCGTATGCTCCGCCTCGTTCACCGGTTCGCCACAGTTGCCCTCGTTTTCCCCACCACCATCGCCTACGTACTCATCGCCGTACCAACGTCCCATCGCCAGGGCATCTCGATGCCGGCCACTACCGCGCCATGCGCTGCTCTCACGCCATCGCCCCCATCGGCCCCTACCTGACGATGTCGACACGCCATCACCATCCCTCCACCCCGGCCGCCGATAAAGGTGACCTTCCATCGGCTACCACCACTCCAAGCTGTCCCACTTGAGCAACACCACTCCGCCGCTCTCGTTTCCCTCCGGCAGCCTCTGCGGTGCCCAAGTCACCCATCCCCACCGTGTGTCTCTTCCTCGCTGAGCAAGCTACGCCTCCACCTTTTCGTGAAGCCACCAGGAAGCGCCCTCTTTGCAACCTACCTTGCCGTTTCGCCAAGATCCACAACCCCAACCTCACCAAAGGAGTTCGAGCAGAAGCCACCCGAGGATTCCGCAAGATTGAAGTCGACAAGCAAGGAAGTATTCAACCTTCGCCACCACCCATGTCTTTCCCTTTCTTTCCCCCGATTGGTCCCGGAGTTCAGTGGACAGTGTTGGTATATTACTTTTGTTTTCTATGCGAGATCTTGATAATCTTAGCTTTCCATGTCTACATTCATCGGCCGCTCCCGCATGAGCGCCGTGATACTGTCTAAGAGATCTTGTATCAGTTAGCATCTTCGAGCCGAGAATCTTGTAGGACCTTGATGTGTTGTATCTGTAACGCCTTTTCCTTCGAGTGAAACGTTCCATTCTTCTCCTCCTTCGAATCTCGGGACGAGATTCTGTTTAAGGGGGGTAGGCTGTAACATCCCGGTTTTTTTTTTTTTTTTTTAAAAGAAGTTAAACAAGCATTAAGTTTAACAAAGCTCAATTTAGGAAAAGGAATTCAAATAAACACCAAAAGAATCTAATAAGAGACAAAAACACTCCAAAAAGAGGCAAAATAAAAACTTCAAATTTCATATGAGAACTTGATTTTCGGCCAATACAAACCTTGAAAAAGAGACCAAAACAAGGACCCTTTCTTTTCAAACCATAGCCTGAAAACTTTGGAAGCCTCTCAAAATTCAAACCCTAACCGGGAATTTGAAATTTTCAATTCAAATTCAAAGCTGAAAATGGAATCTTAGCCATATCTCAAGATTTTACCACAGAACTTAAAAATCTCCAAAAAGCAAAGTTGTACATCTTCACATTTCTGAACTTTGCCTCTTTGGGCACTTTGGCCAATTTTGCTATCTAGCCCCTCAAAATTCAAATTTTCAGCTCAAAACAGGGAATTACCCCCTTTCGAATTACGGCCAAATTTTCAATTTTCTTTCCAAATCTCCGGTGCAGAGAGGTGTCCCACTATCCCTTCTACAACTTTCATGTTCACACTTTCACGAGTTCAGTTTAAAAATTTTGAGTTTGGAGCTTGCTCACCAAATTGGCTTTGAGCCGCGGAGCGCGCTCTCGGGAGCTCGCGCGCTCGCCCGCGCGCGCCGCCCATGCCGCTCCGTCGCCAGCTGCCAACCACGCCCCGGCCGTGCACTGCACGATGTGTCCTTGGTCACCACGCATGCGCTCGACCCGCTCTGGCTCGCTGACGAACCCTGCACGCGCGTCTGCGCGCGAGCGCACGCCGACGCGCCGTGCCGTCGCGCTCGGACCAACGGTCCGCCGGCCGCCTTGTCTCCATCACGCGGTCCTCGCGCTCGACTGCCTCCGTATATGCTCGCCAGGACACCCACGAGCGTTTGCCCAGCCTCGGCCTGCTCCCTCTGCCCGCTCAGCGCGAGCCCACGCCGCTCAGGCCGCCATGGCAGGCGTTGACCTCCGCGCCGCTGCCCGTTGCCCGCGCCCGACCCTAGAGCCCTGCCCGAGCATCCCCTGGCCTCCCTTTTCCCTCCCCTACAAAGCCCAAGGCTCATCCCTCGCTCATATGACCGCTATCCCTCGCCGGAGTTGCCAATTCCGCCGCCGCGCTTGGGTCGCACGTGGGCAGCCTCCTCCGTGCTTCCCCCAGCCAAACCACCGCCACCAGCAGCTTCCCCGTGCCCCACTGTCTCTCACCGAGCCCCCTTCCCCCTTCCTCCGCCACTCCAGTCGCCGGCGCAACTCACCGGAGCAGAGCCGAGCGCCGCCGCCGTCGACGACCCTCTTCCCGACCTCCTCCGCCACGAGACCGTGCCCAAAGGACTCACGGTGAGCTCCTCTTTGATTCCCCCCATTTCCCCGGGCCGGAGCCGCCGCCATTTGGCCGGCGCACGAACGCCGGCGAGCCTTGGACCTAACTGTGTCTTCCTCGTTTATCCAGGGGGCCGAGTGAAAGATGTAAGGGCCATTTCGTAAGATCTTCAAAAGTTCCAGGGACCCCCGCGGTAAAAAGAATCTTCCCCTTTTCCTTTAATTCACTGAAATGTTCAAAAATTCGTAGAAATTCGTAGAAAAATCAGAAAAATGCCAAACCAATTTTGTAGTGACCAGTGAATCTAGAAGAACAAATTCTTCCATTGCACCTCACCCAGTTGGGCAGTAGATTTTGAATTATAAATTCATTTAGGTTTGAACACATTTCATCATAGTTCAAAATCTACACATGCACTAGAGCTGAACTTGGGATATGTTGTTAGGGTGTTTGTCATTAGCCTAATGCGCAAAGGGTGCACAAAAATATCCAGTGGATTTAGGGTTATGATTTTCCAAACATATACCCTGCTGTTTTGGCAAATAAATCATAGAAAATAAATTACTCAGTGAAAAATCACCCCCTTCACGCAGAAATTCAATCAAGACATAAGAAACCTTAGAAAAATGAAAATAATAATTTTTGGACACTGGAAAATGGCTAAATGATTTTTTGGAAGTTTAAATATGGGAAATTCCACAAAAATAACCAAAACTCAAAATCACTTACAAACTTGCAGAGAGGTCACCCTTGGTACCCTAAGTCACTGTGCCAAGTGGCTTGGACAAAAACCTTGTAATTATTTTTGTAGGATTTTAGTTTGACTTTAGGCAAAAAGATAAGAAAAATTGTAATAAATTATAGGAAAATCAACTTGAGCCAAATTTTGGGCTAAGCTCCTGCTTTGGCATGAGTAAGCCTCTGGTCAAGTGACACCTAAAAATAATACTCCTTAGTTCACCTTTTGAATAATAGAAAAAGGACTTAAAAGAAGGAAAAGAAAAGAAAAAGAAAGGAAAAGAGAAGAAAAAGAAAAGAGAAGAAAAAGAAAGGAAAAGAGAAGAAAAAGAAAGGAAAAGAGAAGAAAAAGAAAAGAGAAGAAAAAGAAAGGAAAAGAGAAGAAAAAGGAAAGAAAAGAGAAAAACCTAAAACTCGAAAATCAAAGTAAAGGTTCAACATGAAAAGGAAATATTCACTTATAAATAATATTTATCCTTTCCAACTTACCAACCAAGATTTAAATAAACACTCCCTAATTAAATCACGATACTTAACCATTCCATGCATTTCGTATAGATTCGGGTCTCGCCGACGGGGTCTACGAGCTAGTCCCCGCTGCCGAGGAGATCACCCAGGAGTCCGAGGTGAACGTGGTGCACGTGGATCCGAGCCCCGAGCAGGAGTACCGCTTCGAGCCGGAAGGCAAGCCCCGGAGCATAACCTAACTTTACTTACGCGATTTATTTGATTATATGTTGGTGCATTTAAGTTTCAAGGAGTTGAATGAAACCCTAGATTGCATGATCATAGGTTCCTTTGATTGAACACTAGTATGTTAGGTTCGATAGTTGCTATGCTTAAGACCGTTAGAAGTCGAGTGTTTCCGACACTCGCGAGATATAGGAGTTGTATGACTACTCATATCAGAATCACTAGAGATGATGGACGGATGATTGTAGATACCCGTCTATCGATGTTTAAATGGAAACATGTGGTACTTTTGTGTCAAGCGTTTGAACGTACCACATATATGCACGGTTTATGGACCGGTAAGTCCCGGTATCAGATTGAAGCAGCTAGGGCCGACAGCCATCTCTCCTTGGAAACCATTGTTTTCCCTTGCCGTACACTTGTGGATAAGTGCGTGAGACTGTGAGTGAAGCAGTAAACCTTTATCCTGAGGAAATGGACTCGGTTCCGAATTGTGGATTGATGAGAAAGGATTGGGGTGTGTTGGCATTTCCAACCATTCCGTATATGTGGGTTTCCCCTGGCCAGGTAGTAAATTCGGTTCGAACTGTCCGCTTCTCGCGGTTAATGAGACTGCTTGACCGATGTATGACATATTCTGAAGTGAAACTTGGAAGGATGAAATTTTTGTATGAAATAATTGTATTGCAAAAACTTGATTGTTTAGCTAGGCTCACCTAGAATGGATAGACTAAAGAAACTAAAATTGAAATGAAGAAAATAGAAAAACAGCTTAGTCGCGTTTGGCAAAAGAACCCCCACTAGCCAAATAGCCTCTCATCTTAGGAGTCGGTGATGTAGTGATCACCAGTCGGGTAAGTCTTGTTGAGTATAACTAGTATACTCAGCCTTGCTTGTGGCTTAATTTTTTTTCAGGACCGTCCCCTCAGGAGGTAGCTGCCTCTATGGCTTGGGCCTCCCAGCTTCCTCCTGGTTACAGCATCAAGTGGGAGCCGACCTCTCCCGAGGATCGTGAGGAGTAGCGTCACGGCTGACTTCATCGTGACGATACTATAGATCGCCGCTAGTACCTCGTTTATTTTCCGCTGCATGAATTCAAACTATTTATTTTATTATCATTTCAATATGGATGTAATAACTCTGAACCTTGTTGTAAATTGAATTGTGGAATGGTGTGATCTTTGGAACTCACCTCCGAGTGAGAGTATGGACGGACGATCCTCAGTAGCCGTTGGTCGAGCTTGACTCGACGGTCGAATCCGCACTTGGGAACATTTTCGTGTATTAGCACCAATGGAAGGTGGAATATACTTAAGTGGGCCCATTTCTCGGGTGAGATCGCTACAAATTGCAGGAAGAAACCATACCGAAATAGCCTAGCAACCAAAGACATCCGGACCACAGAGGAAGCCAAGCACCAAGGTGATCCAATTCGATTGCAATGAGCTTTGGCAATGGGAAGGAATGGGCCTCACCTAAGTCAACTCATTGGGCTCTAATTGGAATCCCCTAAATGAACCCAACAACCAAGACGACCACAGATGAGGCGGTAGTCCTCGCAGAGGTCGAACTCCCAATGCTCTGGGCGTCACCTTTTCATTGCACGACCACTAATGAGAGAGACCTGAGATTGCTGGGGGTAGAAATTGGTCGAGAAAGTGCAAAGGTGAAGGCAGCCCCAAGTGCGGCACTTCCGTTGCACAACACTCAAATTCCAAAGCTTGGCCATGCAACGCGCCGCAACCGCCATGCTGAGACTCCAAGACCATGCCACCGCTGCGTCAAAGGAGGATGGAGCCGGCCAATACAGAGGTGATGGCCGGCAGAGGACGAAAGGGGTAGGGCTGTTGGAGCAGCTAGATGAAGATGAGCACCGGCAGTAGGGCCTAGCAACGGGGGACTAGGCCCACCACACCAATGTGTGCCTCACATTCAGGGAGGGGGAGGGAAGACAAAGGCGTTGTTGTGGCACTAGAGTCCGCTGCCGCCGCGGGCAGGAGCTGGGGCGACTGCACCAGGCGGGCGGGTGGTGGGGGAGGTTGTACACAACGTCGGGGTGCAGAAGTGCCGAGTGCTGGTGCAGTGATGCGAGCGCCAACAGCCCACTGGATGACTGCCCGCACGACGCACGCTTGCTGGCCATAGAGAGCCGGGCCACCGGCTAATAACCATGGGTGTCACTGTCGTTGGGCCCCACACCACCATTGACCACCAGCACGAGGCAGAAAACAACTAGTGGAGCGCTGATTTGGCCATCCCCCACGCGGATCCGGTGGCCTGCACTGTGGATCTAGCCTGCACACGCCAAGAGACATCGAATCAATGCCGAGGAAGAGGAGGGAGAACATGGACAGGAGAGGAGGAAATGGGAGGAAGGAAGCCAATTGGTCCTGCCGGCGCCCTCATCACAGCTCTCCAGACTTCCGGTAGGCCACTCCGACGACGATGGAGGCAAGAAGCGGGCCTAGGTAGTGGTGCCGCAGAGCGGCGGGTCCGCCTCTCGAGTCGCCCGCCTGGGAGCGACATGGGAGCCCAGAGTTTTACTGTGACAGTCTTTATTCTTCGGATCTCAGGTATAATACCTCATCAGAATGAAAAGTTATTCTAGGTTCATTCAAGGCAAGCTTTGAGAAAAATATTAAAGTTGTAGTATGGGCGGCTTGTACAGGCAACAACCAAGAAAAAAGCACAGGAGGTAATGCTACTATCCGAAGAGATGATCAGTATCGGAAACTCATAGTCTTCCGTGTGCCCAACACTTCATCGTGTGCTTTTGATGAAGTACACGGCAGCCAAGCTATTTATCATATGCTAGAGAAAAGGTACATGAAAAAGAAAGGGCACATGGCAAACTAGCTGTTTGTCGTGTTCCCAGAGTCAAGCACACGACGAACACCTAGTTTGTCGTGTGCCACATCACCGGCACATGGCAAAGTCGCGAGCATGGACCCTTGTTAGGCACACGGCAAGAGACCACGTATTGGCCACATATTGGCCGAATACTGGGCCGTTGACGTGTGCTAGGGGAAACCACATGGCAAATACCTTCCTTTATCGTGTGCCAAACAAGGGACACGACAAAAAAAAGTGTTTGCCGAGTGTATTTTGTGTAACACTCGACATAGACAATTTCCAGAAGCACGTTATGAAGGGCTAAAGAATTCGAATTAAAACATTTTGAACTACAAAAAAGTTTTATAACTAAGCAAAATGTGTTCACAAAATCTATATCTCTTGTATAGTTTCATGAAACTTGAGAAGAGATTATAAGATTTCTACACAATGTTACTATCAAAATGTTGAATGAAAAAGTGACCATAATAAAATTTGCAGGTATTCAGAAGTTATTCAATTTGTAGTTGAAATAATTTTGCCATGAAAAGTAGGTCTGATTTAATCAAATTTCAAATTTGAGCTTTTAAAATGACCTGGAGAAACTTCCATAATGAAACCTGTAGATCACAAAAAGTAGGAAACTTTGTACTTGACTACTATTTCATTTGAAATCAGCTTTGTCAGTGTAAACTAAGTGTGAATTTTTTAATTTGAAATTCAAAATTTGTAAACATCCTTGTATGAATAAATTTCATAACCAAAATTGTATATTTTGAAGTGTTATGGAGCCTTGTAGTTGATAATTTTTTCATTTGAATTCGTTTAGAGCCTCAAACAAATAATTTACTCTCGGTTAGGGGAATCAAAACGGGTTTGCATGCATATGAGTGCAGAGTGTAGTGCTAGAGGAGGCTATGCGCGTGAGCTAGGGAGGTTGCCGGTTCAAATCTTACTGGCTTTGTAGCATGAATTTTACCTGAAAAATGTGCGATATGCGTGGGGCTTCCCCCATCGCAAATTTACATGTTTTAAAAATGATGTTTGTTGTGTGCTGGATGAAAGGGCACACGGCAAAGCCACCGTCCTGCGTCGTCTATTACTTTATTTCGCCGTGTGCGCCAGGCATAACACATGACTAAGTCGTCTTTGTCATATGTCTTAGTCCCAGTCAGGGCTTCATCATGGGTCGCGCACGGCAAAGCCTTTGCCGTGTGTATTTGGGCATTTGTCGTGTGTTGCAGGCACACGACAAACTACAGGATTCCGAAGTGGATGCTGTGGCAACCATGTTGGTCGAAGGTGATGTTTGGTACTCGGAGACTACTCTCACGAAATCTTGTACATGTGTGTGCAAATGGTTTCTATCGCGAGCGCTTGGGTGATAATCCAACCGGTACTGATTTTTCAGTGCTGATGGGCATTGCCAATAGTAACGGTTGTAATATAACCGATACAAACCAGCAACTGGCACATCTAATACCGGTTGGTATGCACAGTCAATACTAAACAATGGTCCCCACCACGCGTGGGGGTGCACATTTAGTACCAGTTGGCATTAACTATCGGTATTCGTGGTTTGGCCCAATGTTTTTTTTTTGTTCTACGTTTCCTCTTAGCTTTTTTCGTATTTGTTTTATTTTGTTTTTTTAAGATGACGCAACATGTATTCATTCCTATCCATATTACTCTAGACTACATGATTTTCGCCGTGCAACTCATAATATTTAGTTTTTCTTTGCATAAATTAAAGATTATGCATTTATTATGAGACACCATATAAGGTAACCTGTTATACGAGTTACCTATTATATCACATCAAGATGACATGGCAATACATTAGACCGCCTATTAGACTAGACCAATGTAATTGCCCTCACAACTCACAAGCAACCACCAATGCCAGCGAATCCAGAAGATATATACGTGTCCTACGGCAACATATTTAACTGATTATTTACAGCATGTGCAAATAAGACTTTAACTATTTTTATTATAGGTGTTGATATTCCATGCAGTTGCCAGTGATCCCATAAAGGGATCGAACTCCAAGCTCGATGACAGAGGCATTATATATATTTGTGCAGACGTATAGCCCGTTTCATCGTCCAACACGAGCTCTGCCCTGCCATGAGAAAGGAAAATTCTTTGACCCGCGGGTTGGGGTGTTAGCGTGGACAAGTGCAAATATCTTCGTGATTGGACATTGTAGGAATATTTAGCCATGCTAGCGTGGAAAAGAGTTATTCATTACTTGCAATGTTATTTATTCATTACTAAGCATCCACCACCACATAAGTTATCTTTGCTAAGTCTTAACCATCCGTGGATCCACATCCACCACCATATATATATGGACATTTGCGGTGGCGGCTGCAAGTCCGTCAACACAGATTGCCTATATGCTGGCGGGCTTGCACAGCTAGTGCAAATGGTATTTTGTGGTGGCAGAGAGTTACCGAAGGGTTCTAGATCCACCAGCAAATTATGGGCGATTTTGACTGCAGACATAAATCGTTTCGATGTAATGAGCTATAGTGTCTGATTCTTACTATTGAAAGGCCTATTTATTAAACCAAGGCATAATAGAAGCGTCGGAGGAGATTTATACTCCAATTAAATTGAGTGGGGAAAAAAAGCTAGCAGGCCTGGTAGCCGCTAATGCAAATTACCGGTCATTATAGCTCTAATGGTATGAAAAAAATGTATTTTGATAATCAACGCTTTATTCAAATATTGGAAGGACGACAATGGTACGGTGTTGATCGATAGTTCTTTCTTGGCATATATTACAAAACATTATTGAAACACAATGCTACAATGCTATATATTGCCACAAAAGTGTCACATAGATGATAGGTCAACACGATTTGGATGCTGGAGAATTAATGTCCATTGCATATCGTGCTCGATAAAGATAATTGAATAACACAAGTAGAAATTTGCTAGCAAGAGACCACCAGCGGTTTCCTAATTATTCATCAGGTCATCTTCTTTATTAAGATCGGACGCTAGTTTCTTGAAGCAAAAGGAACACGCAGGATTGGTTTCAGCCAATGCTCCGCCTTCCTCTTACCCGCGAAGCCCATAGTTTCGGCCATATCTAGTTTATTGGCATCAACACCATCCGGGAGATTCCAGTCAAAATGGAACAATAGGTTTGCAAGAGCCAGCTCGACAGAAGCAAGACCAAATGAGACACCAGGGCACATTCTTCGCCCGGCACCAAAAGGTGTGAACTCGAAGTCATGATCTCTAAGTCTCTTGTGTCATTCTCAAATCTCTCTGGTTTGAATGTTTCTGGCTCGTCCCAGTACTTTGGGTCTCGGGACATCGCCCATGCGCTAACAAGCACCATGGAGCCCTTGGGAACATCATAGCCCATGACACGGCATGTTTCTTGGCTCCCCCTCCCTATCAACAGTGGTCCTGGGGAGTGCAGCCTTAAGGTCTCTTTGATAACCCAATGGAAATACCTCAGTTTCCTGAGTCCCTCCTCGGTTACTTTCATTTGCTCCATAAAAGCTGTCCTGACCTCAGATTGTGCCCTTGACATCACCAAAGGGTTCCTCATCAGCTCTGCCATAGCCCAGTCGATGATAGTTGTGACGGTATGAGTGCCCGACAGAAGAAGATCCTGCATTTTTATATATGTAGTTAGTCTTACCTGAGAGTTCATGTAAAAGGAAGTGCTAAACACAAGCAGGTTAGACAAAGAAGGCTGCAAGGACGACAACTTACAAAAACAACTGCTTTGATTGTTCCCATTGTAAGTGTAAATTGATGGTTTCCTTCCTTATGGATCCTCAAGAAGACACTCGTGATGTCTTCCTGATGTGCTTCGTCCATCTGTGTCTTGTGTCATGGTGACGCTCACTTATAATGGTATCCATGAATTCAAACAACCTATCAATGAACAAGTCCATCTTCCCAAATTTGTGGGTTAGAGCACACGCCAGCCTCGACGACGGGAAGAGGTCAGCTATAGTAGGGGTCTGCGCATACTCGATGGCCTCTGTAATGTAGCTTATCAAGGTGTTCCGGTCGATCAACCGGTGATCACCCACGACGGAACGCACTATGACATCGTTATTGTACGTGGGAGAGAAACTTACTGACGTTCACGAGTGACGTAGACGCAGCTGCTGACACGGCTTGGACTAGCCGTGCCACCTCATCCTCCTGGATGGCACGGAAGGACTGGACGGACACGCTTTGGTGCTCAGGAGCTCAACCATGCAGATCCTCCGGAGCTGCCGCCACTCGTTGCCGTAGGGAGCGAAAGCGATATCGGAGCCACGTTTGTGGACGCTCTTGACTGTTTCTGTCTGCAGCCTCGTGGCGAAGATGGCGTCATGGGTCTTCATGACCTCCTCGACGGCCTCACGGGAGGAGACGACGACCGTCGGAATCTCTCCAATCTTGAGGAACAGTAGACCGCCGGCGCCGTAGCGGCGTGAGAGGTGGCGCAGGATACGGTGTGGGGGCACGCCGATGAGATTGGGGAGGCCGAGATGGAGGATGTGACCGATCAAGGGGAGCTTCTATGGTCCTGGAGGGAGACGAAGGCCAGGATGATGGCGGAGGCTTGTGGAAGGTATGAAGGATTTTATGATGTACAGTAGAGGAGAATAGCGAGTACTAGGCAGTAGTAGGCAGCTGCTGTGCTATCCATGGCTTTTGGGCAATCTTGATCGAACAAGTAGGTTTCAAAAGCTCAATAGATGTTCGTATATATATACTGATATCTCTAATTTTTTTTGCCGAAATCTTGTGTGCAATGCGACACTAGCGCTTAAGAATCTTTAAAACTAAAAGATGCAACTTGGGATGTAGCATTATTGGATCACAGGCCAGCTAAGGGATCTAGAAATTGATTACGGGCTGATTAACTTAAAACATATAACTGTAGACAACTTAGTAGAGGGGGACAAAGTATAATCATAAAAGAAAGTCAATGGACATGTTTCACTGTCGAAGATGCTCCACCTCCGAACCTATATTTAACTACTCGCTCCAGCACACAACCCGATAGGGAATATATAGAGGCCAGCTCAATGGATCGGACGACCTACATAATTTGTCATCGGCGGCAAAGGCTGGCATACAGTATTTTACAGTCTCGAATTCGTTGTGCAGTCCAGCGTATATAAAAGGCAATGTATCATATGAGAATCAGGTTTGTGTGAGAGCTATGAGAACTTCAATCTGGATTATAGGATCTTGATCAAATGGAGCGCATAGCGAGAGGTGGGAGGGGGGATTTTGCAAGCCCCCTCCCACCTCACCCTTAGATTAAGATCATGTGGTTTAGATTGGAGTTCTCATAGTTCACAAACGAACCTAGTTCGGACAGGACTAACTTACGACCGGTCTATATAACATAATGTTGATTGGTCAGCGAAATAAGATGCGATGAATATATCCCTGATTTTAGAGATGAGATGGTTCTATGTCGGTATTTGATTGATGGATAAAATGGTTTCACGTATGTATTTGGTTGGAGAGATATATCCAGGTTGCGCATTACTTTAACGAACATTATATGTGGACCCGTACGTCAGCATGACAAATCTGCCTCAAATTCCTTTCCTTTCTACCGCACAACGTGGCTCCCGCACCGCCGCTGTCACCAGACCACCATTTGCAGCCAGCTACAACCCGCACTGCCACCTCGTCACCCACTAAATCTAATTACAAGCTACCAAATCAAGCACATAAAAATCCTCATTGAACTCACATGCATCTAAATGAACTTTCTGGTGGCCAAATCGAGAAAGGGTAGATGGGTGCACGGCCAGACGAGAGAGTTGTCGCACCGTCAAATCTTGGAGAGGGTGAGGCCTGAGCTGGGGCGGCCGAGCTTGTGTCGCCCCTCTACCAGGCCCTCGCCCCCAGGTACCCAACTTCGTCCACGCCAGCTTAGTTGTGCGAGTTCACGAGAGGAAGAAATGGCGCTCACGCGGTCTAAGTGGGACGAGCTCGTCTGACTTTTTTTTTACCAGCCCATCCCAAATTCGGACCTAATATTCCTAGTACAGAATCGTTCATCCTTATGCTCCTCAACCAAACGCTTAAGGAGTAGAGCCGCTCCGTCACATTCTATCTTGTCTCACCAACCATACACAACTTAAAACTAGGACCAAACAGGACTATTTTCGTACGACCAGCCTTTTTTTATCGTGAACTACTGAGCGATTAGAAAAAGCAAGAAGGGCCGGGCCTTTTTGGACTGCAGACTACTGAGCGATTAAGAAAAGCACGCTGCTTTTCTTTTTTGAGGATTTTTACAACGCTCGGAAAATGACTGTCCCGCTGCGATTAGGAAAAGCACCACTACTTTTCTTTTCCCCCTGTCGCCCTCTCTCTTCTTTCTCCGTCTCTCGCACCGTCGCACGCAGCTCGACACCCCCATTGGCAGCGGCGGCTGCTCTGCTCGACGCCTTTGTTGACGGCCAGCGAATCGCTGGCGGCCTCTCCTTCTCAGCGGTGCTCAGCCCCAGCAGCAGCGGGGCAGGGCGCCAGCGCCTGCATGGCTGCGCCATAGCGGGCAGCGGCTGGGCGTCTCCACTCCTGGCTGGCCGGCAGCCGAGCTTGCTGGAGGCGCAGGCCGGTATGGGGGCAGTGCGTCAGGTCAGCCGCAGCGGTGGATGAGCGCAGGTGTGGAGCAGCAGGCAGGCGGCCGAGCAGGCGAAGTCAAGTAGAGCCGCAAAGTAGTGCAGATTGAGAAAAGGAAAAATTACTGGTAATGGCTGACGGCTTTGCGGTTGCGGTGGCTAATAGGCATCGTTGCATCGGGGAGCGCCGGTGAGCCCCTTCATGTGGAATAGGAATGGAAGTCGGCTGCAAGCTCCTGAGGCAGAAGGAACCGTGAACGAACAGAAAACGATCGAAGAGGTATTGACTTAAATAAGAGATGTAAAGTTGATATACTATCCCTATATATAAAAAAACCTCACCTTTTGGGATCACCCGGTTGAGATTAAATTACTTTGGGAACCTCAGGTTTTTCCAAGCACCTTAACAAACCTTTGGCATGTCAAAAAATATTGAAAGCAAGCAGTATTTATAGGTATAGGGAGCCTTAAGTCTAAATTTATTGTGGGAATGGATATGCGAGCTCCGGCTTAACCTTCAATCCCATATGTTACCATCATGCAGTTTTTGCTCGTGTCTCACATACAAATATTCAAGGATGTAATCATGTAAACCTAGTAACATCTTGGCCGTGTACAAGGAGTCGTCGATGCATGAATTCAACTAGATTTTATACATAAAGGCATAAAAGCATATTTGTAAAATGGAGTTATTGAACTCTTGGTAATGATGAAACACAGTCGACTGGATTTTATACATAAAGAGTAGCATTTGTATGGAGTTATTTAAAGTGTACCGTGATGTGATACATTGATGCAATCTTAAATATATTAGTACTACTCCCTCCATCCCAAATTGTAAATCGTTTGACTTTTTTACCCCAACTTTGACCAATCGTCTTATTTAATTTTTTTGTTTTTGCAAAATATCATATTTTTTGTTATGGCTAGCTTTAGTAATGAAAGAATTTTAAGAATAACTTAAATTTCACTATATTTGCAAAAAAATTTGAATAAAACGAGTGGTCAAAGTTGGGGTTAAAAAAGTTAAACGATTTACCATTTGGGACGGAGGGAGTAGTTAGCCATACACGGACTAGTAAAAAAAACTAAAGTTTAGGTCCCAATAGATGCCTTTGACTTACGTAGACTGGGATCTTTCGGGTCCCAACTCCCATCACACATCTGACATCTTTGACTTTCACAACTTCTTTTATGAACTTGCAGCATCAATTGTTTTTCCTGTGACCTGCTGAAGCCAAGAGTAGCCCGAGAGCAACGACAAACATGGTCAGCATGCTGGCAAGCAAGAGATATGTCCTCCTTGATGACCTCCGGTACTCGCTGAAAAGGACAATATCCCAAAATGTGCTGACGAGGGGGACTGCCTGTTTCAAAACAGTTTATAAATCGTCGTAAAGATTAAAAATATATTTACTAGCATATTGTTAAAGCAAGATGGAGCTTGCAAGGACTACCTGAACAACATCAGCTGTAGCAAATCCAGCAGCTTGCCACCCATAAACTGAAATCCATTGGCAAATCCACAGAGGAACCCTGCCAGGAGGGCCCAATGCCTGCCATTCCAGTCATTGATATATGCTCTGATAGTTGATTTTGGTACACCGGCTAATGGTCGGTACAAAAACCAGACATTCACGCAGAACCTCAACACAAAACCTGCTACGGAGAAGTAAAAGAAGGTGGTGTAGACAACCAGGTGAGGCACACCCTTCTTTGACATGCCATTGGCCATTGGTTGCAAGGTTGAACGCCGGTGCAAAGATGGGAGAAGCATATGCCAGCAAAGAATGCCAATCCGATTCCTAGCAACTTGTTGGAGCCTAACACCTGTATACAATTCCGCAATCAACGTTGTACCCCCATAACATTACTGCAGCATGTTTTAAGGATCAAGTTTTCTTATAGTTTCCTAACCTTGATTGATCGTTTCTTCTCAGTCCCGGGTTTCAACCGACAAGAAGCATTCTGACCATCATTAACAGTATTTCTTGGTGCTGCTTCTGAAAACGTCAACATCATTGATGAACATCATATAAGATTAAGTGTCTGATAGGTGCAGTGAATTGTTTATATATCAGAATTCCGTTGCCTTCTTCAGCAATGCTTGTGCTAAGCTCTACATCATTATTTGTCCTGAAAATAAAAATAGTGTTTATCTCTCACGAAAGAATTCTCATCAAGTTAAACTAGTCCTAAGGACAAAACCAACCGTTTGATGCTAAAATTGCCTCCTGAAATGCGTAGTTTTTCCTCTTTATCCTTAGCATTTGAAGAATGGACAGCAGCACCGAGGAAAACGGCAATGAGGAAGCACGCTACTCCAGGGAAAAGAATATCAGCTCTATTAATCCGCCCGTCAAGAAAATAGTTCATGGTTGTGCCTGGACATCAAGAAATTATCCAGAGGTGAATTGCAAGAGCTAGTGTTCCGAACTGATAAAAAATATCAGAACATTAACCGTACCTTAGAACAACAGTAAGGCTACACATAATAACATATGCCACTGACAGACCAACAAATTAAACGCCCACACGTACTGACTCACCACACCTCCAAGGTTCAATGCGAGTCCACCAGCCATAGCAAATAGGCCGTATCTATCACAAATTAATTGTAATTAATGTTCAATGTTCCATGCCCGTGTCACTGTGACAAACGGGCAAAGTCACATACTAGAAGATTTTAGGAACATCGCCCTTCAAACTCGACCAATGGAGGAAAGACAATCTCCATACTATTTCAATTAAGGAGGACCTCAACAGCTCAATGATCGCTTTCAGAGCCAGTGCCCTACCACTACATTTTTGAGGGAATCAAACCTAGGCGCCGGAGGAGCTACCAGAGCATTGCAATACAAGCCCTTTCAAACGAACATCCTTCACATGAATAACATTTTTTCTTGTGTCCATCGAAAGATAATGGTAACTATATTTGTGACTGTTACTAATTTCTGCTCATACGATCTTAATTCAATCTGGCAGAGAATAATATTAGTCTCGGTTTGTAGCAACTCTTTCCACTCTTCAGTACAGAAAGTGCTGTCTGCTTAAAGTTGACCATCAGTATAATAGTTTAAATGGAATTTTGAAAACAAAACATAGCTGTCCAAAATGGTAATCTTTTAGTAATGGATGGAATTTTGGACAGCTATTAGGAAGCTTTTTTATATTACCCTTCCATTGATACAAAGAAGTACTCTAATCCCCAATTGTTGCGCAAGTGGACAAGTGTTCTGTCTGACCATTGAACAGTCGGTTGCATGTCCATATCTGTACCTAACATGCACAGCCTGGTTTGTGAAAATTATTTTTGACTGTAAGGAAACCTCAACCTATTTTTTTCATAATTTTCATTTATTTCCCATTTCCGCATCCACAGGGAGTCGAACTTAAGTCTGCTAGATGTTACTTAGGTGCTCTAACCACTAGGCTAAATGCTCTTTAATCGTGGAAATTATTACCCAGGGGCACATGTATATATAGGCTCATTGAACACTCCTATTGAAAGAGTATCATACTCCCTTGTCATAGAGTAAGTGTACACTTTTAGCTTTGTTCGAAGACTGTCATCCCAAATTTGACCAAATAAAAGTTACCAATATTTACGAAACCAGTAAGTATCATTCGATTCATTATAAATATATTTTCGTACTTTACATATTTCATAACACAAACGATGATATTCTTCAATATAAACCTGACCAAAGCTAGCATAGTTTGATTTAGGAAAAAACTAGAAAAAAAAATGTTTTGGAATAGAGGGAGTGACAAGTTGAAAGCTAGATAGTCTACCATTAACTTAAACTACCATTATTAACCTCATTAATATAATTAAGAATATTTAGATTAGCCTCATGAAAATTTATGTCCCTTGTAACATATCAAAAGATTAGCTATTTCTACCAAGATTAAAACAAAAAAAAGTATATATCCCATGTATAAATTGTAATTACGTTGGCATCCTCGTTTAAGCCATCAACAGATGTGCCAGATGAGGAACCAATGCAAGGAAAAGCAACAGAGGCACACCTGAGTGAGCTGAGTGAAAAAAATTTGGCATTTCAGTGCTGCTCTCTCCAATCTGACCAACTGTAACAGCAATCAAGACAGCTGAAAGAAAGTTGGCGATGGAATAGTCAAGATATATGTGCTGAGGCAGCCGGCCTCTGCGCTCCAGAAACAGCATTAGAGGCCCAAAGGTGCCGCCAAATAGGAGCGCCACCAGCATCAGGGTGATTGCGCCACCCTTGTTTTCGACGACGTACATGTCGACGGAGAGAGGAAATCAAAGCGAAGATGGAGGAACAGCAGGCCGGCTTCAACCACGCACAGGCTGTGCGTGATTGATGTTTTGGTAGTGGAGGATCAGCCAGTTTATTTAAAACACGCAGGAATGCAGGATAGTAAGGCGGTGGTCCCAGAAAACCACTCCCCGGGAAATTGTTGCCAAAAGCTTTTTCAAGAATCCAATGGTATCCAGCGGGTGGTGGCAGGCAAGCTGGCGTTCAGGGTTGTTCTTGCCTCCAAAATGCGCAGACTGGTCAGCTCTTGTATATACGACCCGATGTATGAAGCAGATCAAGGCTACAGGCGATGTACATATTGTAGATCATATATCTGATTCAATAAAGAAAGCGTTCAACCACCTCATCATGTGGATCACAGCTAAGACTTGAGATGTAAAAAGTTATGTCAACGCATCATCTGGGATTATTGTACAACAATGCCAGTCTTAAACAATTAAATGTAAAGCTTGAACCTGATATTTCTAATAAGAGTGGCCCTAATCATTGGCAAAGGATTTGAGGTTCAGGGAGACGCTTTCTAATTTCACTGAACAAGCCAAGTGATGCAACAAGTCCAACAATAGATATGATGTTGACGCAAACTCCACTTAGCAGGCAGAGTAGACACAGGTTAACAGATGCAGAAATCCCTCCTCCATTGATCCATGGATTCTCTTGTCCATTGGGATGCAAATAATTGGATGAATTGGAGATACAATATAATGTGACTGCTTTGGCATCTCCTTTGGATGGATGTGCAATACTCTGAACATCGAGTTGCATTTTGCCATGGAGGTACTAGACAAATGAACAGAGAATTTGCTTGCACATGGTGGAGATTTAATGAACTAATGCCGAGACGTTTATGGATGAACAGGACAAGGACCCACGTAAGGGGGGAAAAGAATGAAAAGACAGCACCAGAACAGATACAAAAAACAAAAAAAAAAACAACTCGAGAATTTTCAGGTCCACTAGAGATATTAATAGTCAAGCCTGCTGATAATAAAGTTGTTTTAATTATATTTCAATAGGCATATCAGCTACAGAAACAAAGAACGAGATCACTTTGTTTGTTGGTATCTCCTTACGATAAATGTTGTCATATAGTTGGTAGTTCAACTC
This sequence comes from Digitaria exilis, assembly GCA_015342445.1. Taxonomy (NCBI): domain Eukaryota; kingdom Viridiplantae; phylum Streptophyta; class Magnoliopsida; order Poales; family Poaceae; genus Digitaria; species Digitaria exilis. The sequence continues at coordinate 42,400 of JACEFO010000509.1, forward strand.
AGAAAAATAGACAACCAATGGTTAAACGATCTGATGATGTATAAGAGACCGGCAACAAGACAACAACCAAATTCAGAACCAGACAACTTTCAGAGACGCTCCGTTTTAAGATATCATAACAGAGTATGCTATGAATTTACAGACAGGCCAGGACGAACTGACATCAAACAATATGATAACAATGTATGACTGGATTAACAGGGGAGCCAGCAATGATGAGAACTTGGTTACGCCTGGATAGCAACAACGAAGGAGCTCAACCATGGGTAACAACGTGATGAAGAGGTGAGCCGGCAATGAAAAGAGCTCATCCATGGGCTCATAACTTCTTTGACAAGAAAGACACCAACTGCAAATTGGACAGTTACAGGTTTTTCGTGAAGTTTCAGAATAGCCAAGATTACTTATGAATGACTACTTTCCGATTAACCAAGAACTGTAGAAATGCAATCAACTAACAAAAACAGAGACAATGAGATTACTGTAGCACCTTCATATATATGTATTAAACAGGACCTTCCGTTCTAGAGAACTACTAAAGAATATGACGAAATCAACATCCATTGTTAAATTACTAAACATCGCTGAACTAATTTGCCGAGCATGACAATTAACTCCTCCATAATGGAGGGGCAGCATCTACTTAGATGCTAGAAGCCGTCACCTGCTACAAGATTGCAACTGCCATCAAATTTGCCAGAGAGCAAAGAAAAGGAACAGGATCTTCTGCACTTGAAAATCAAACCAAACCCTTTTTTAGCCCAGCTAATCTGAGTTATGGTTGCCAGTTGCCACTGTGCCCACGGTATTTTACTTGCATAGCTTGTCTTCACACATCAACTTCAGCCTCTTCCTCGATCCTCTTCTCCATCTTAAGCAATGAGTCGGTGTACAAGGGTCAGAGCAAAACCTCGAAAACCATGGCCTGCATCTCATCAACTCGGACAAGACAAGCGCTGTTACTTTCCATCATTGTGATACAATTATTCTTTTGTCCCAAACACATCTTTATTCTCCGATATTTAATATTTATTTTCACAGCGCTTGGCAATAATCACAATTATTTTATTCATTGCATGATTAATAGCATCATTACATGGCAACATGAAAGATGGACCATTCTATGAAACTGCATAAACCCTAACCCTAAACCCTAACTACTCTCAGTGCAGGAACTTGAAATTGAATAGGATGCCATAATCATATAATACAAAAGAACGAAATTGGCTTTACTCTGCAGGCTTATAACTAAACTGCATATGGCATACTTTGAGGATGAGACTGCACATGCAGCACATATACTCAAGCTAGTACTTCTATTTGATAGCTTAGCCTTAAGACACTGAGTTGTTTCAGGATAGCCACAATTGTCACTACTAAAGCGAAAGGCTCATTCCGTTGATTTTCTTTTGCGCGGACGGGTAACAAGCTTTAACATTAACTCTTTCATAAGAGCAGGGCAGCTTTTAGCCATATGGTCAAAGCCATCAGTTTCCATGACTGCTTCTAGTGCATCTGAAGATTTCAGAAATTCAATGCAAGCCTCCTTCAGCCCCTGGCAGTTGTGTTGTTCAGCCAACACTAATGTGGTTGCGACTGTGCTAACATCTAGATGTCGGCACAGCTTGTCCTCACAAATCAGCTTGAGCCTCTGCATATCGTACCTGTTCCGCAGCTTCTAATAAATGCTGAGCCATCATAGCCTCTTCTTCGCCTTCCATCTCCGGCAGCGAGTCATTGTACACAAAATGTAGCAAGGTCTCGAACACCTGAGGCAAAATATCATCAATCTGGATGTGATCCGCAATGGCCCTGCTCTCCTTCATTCCTCCCAACAGCTCTGCCTTGAAGACTGGAGATCGTGCCGCAAGAAGAAACCTATGCGCCTTGAATGTTCTACCGGCAACTTGGAACGTGGACATCGGCACCATCTTCGGCCACGAAGAGATTGCCAAGATGCTGGTTCAGATCAGAAGGCGGAACCACAACGAAAGGGGCGTGGGCCCTCCTGTCCTCGCTGCGGAGCTTCTCAGAAATAATGACGAAGCAAAACATCTTCAAGCAATCGTTCAAGAGATACTCAGAAGTCTCCAGCCACTGCCTGTCGATGAACTTTGCGATTCCGAATTCTCGGCGAGCGCCGGAATACTCGCGTAGGTTCATGAATTTGATGGAACCCTGCACCGGTTTGTCTGCCGGGTCCAACAAACTAAATATAGCCTGCGCCTTGACGGGCACCGGGACACTCTCGTTGAGGGCAAGGAAGATGGATATGGAGTCAGCGTACTCAGAGCGAAATCCATTGGGGTAGTACTTGATGCGCCATGAGCTATCTCCGGCTCTGAAGGGGTGAGACATGATGGATTTGCCGGTGGGGAGCTCCCCCTTGGGTTAGAGAGTAGCCATCGATGTGGAGCTCGTGGTGCCCAAGCATGATATCTCCGACGATGGCCGAGGCGGAGCTCAGGAAGCGGGCGCCTCCGGCAGCGGATTTCGGGCGGCCGCATGGCGGCGGAGCGGGATCCGGGAGGTGGAGCGTCGAGGGTTCTGCCGCCTTCTGTTTGGGGTTTGGGGGGAAACTGAGGCGGCGGGCCGGCCCGAGCCGCCCAAGCATTCGTGGTCTTGTAGGGTTTGGACTTTGGTGGCCCAGTGACAGATGGACCCACAAGTGGACCGTGACCGTGGTCACCCCCGCAATCCAGCATCCGTGACGTCCAGAGCCGATCCCACGGTGTCCACATCGACAAGCCTATCAGAACTCCTGGTGGGCGTATCTTATTTCTCTCTCATATTTCACACTGGTCTCCAACAGCTCTCTCAAAAAATGAGTCTCTAATTTCACTCCTATAAATAGAGGGTGAGACCAAAAGATTTCAGAGACTCTCAAAGTTAGTAATGAGTACTCCCTCCGTCCCAAATTGTAAGTCATTCCAAGATCCTTAGGGAGTCAAATTATCTCAAGTTTGACCAAATTTATATAACAAAGTACTAAGATTTATGATACCAAATAAGTATCATTAGTTTCTTCATTAAGTATATTTTTATATTATACCTATTTAGTTCCATAATTTTTATGATTCACTCTATAATTTTGGTCAAACCTAAAAAAGTTTTACTCTCCAAAAATCTTAGAATGACTTATAATTTGGGACAAAGGGAGCAGTAGTTTGGTTGGAGATGATTTTTCTATTCTCTCCTTAAATATAGAATAGGAGTTGGAATAGGAGGTGGGTTGGAGTTGTTTTATTGGCAAAAAATATTTAGATTCCCAGGATGCCTACAATGATTGCGTCGCGTTTAATTTCACCTACCTCGCGTTTACTTTCACCTACATTGCAAATCTGAATAATTGTTCGTTATATCATGGTTAGAAATTACGCACAAGGGATAAGATAAAAAAAACAGTGGTCATCACATATTTTGAGGAATGAGACTACACATATATAATATAATCCAAATTAGCTTAAAGCCCAAGTAACTCCTAAATTGTTTTGTTTATTTTACCTCTCAAAATATGCTATTTATTTTAAGTTACCCTTAATATAATTTATCATTTTTTTATTTCTCTACACACAAGTGGTTCAAATTTATCAAGATGATACTCACGCCATCCTAAAAAGCATGCACTTCTAGGCATTCACTAGATTCATAGCATATTTAATGAATCTAGATAATCTCTTATCTAGGTTCATGAAAGATGTTATGAATCTAGACACCCCAGTAACATAGCTAGACGTGCATGTTTTTTTATTTGGAGGGAGTAGTAGACATCATAACCCATATTAGAAAAGTATATAATTTTTTATTATTATTTTAGTAGGTATAGATAGTCAATAATAAATTAATCTTTAGGGATACAATATTATAGAAAAATAATTATGAAAGAATATAATATATTTTTTACGTACATTGTGATGTCCACTACAACCATGTAAATTTTTTTAACCAAAATTCAACTTGTGTATAGAGAAAAAATAAAAAACTACATTGAAAGGTAAATGGAACCATATGGGTATAGTTATTGGGTAAATTGAACCAAGAAATAATTTAGGGGGTTATGTGAATTTTGGATATACTCGAGGGCTAATGGTCTTTTTCCCATATATAATAACTGATGTATTACTTTATATAACAAATGTCTTCTCTTGTACAATAGCCACTGTGACTGGCAAGAACTAGGCTCTTGCTTTACAATTTTCTTCTCTTGTACGAACGGGTAGGAAGCTTGGAAATAAACGCCTTCACAAGAGCAGGACAGCCTTTTTGTTAGATGCTCAAAGCCATCGGTTACCATTTAGCAATTACCATGATAGCCTCCAGCCTCCAGTGCGTCAGGAGTTATCGTAAACTCGATGCAAGCCTCCTTGAGTCCCTGACAGATGTGTTGTTCAGCCAACATCAGTGTGGTTGCGGCCGTGCTCACCTCTAGGCTCTTGCAGAGCTTGTCCTCGCAAATGAGCTTGAGCCTCTGCATGTCATACCAGCTGAACATTATGGGGTCCGCATTGGACTCCATCGAGCATTTTTCTAGTTAAAGCTATATTATCTGTCTGCTTACCATATGTTGTCAAATATTATGTCTTCTTACCTAACACGATTCACATTGTCATGCAATTTCATCACGTCACCAGAAAAGAAATAAATTAAACGAGACACTCAGAAAATAACCAGGAAGGTCATTCGTTGCGGTAAAAGTGGCAAACAAGTGGATTGGTACATGAACAACTAGAACTGAGGGGCTTAATGCTGATGATCTCGTTGGAAAAAAAAAGGTCTTTTTCAATATTTGCACATCAGGCAATAAAAAAATGCAGAAACTAAGACGGTCATCATAGAACAATATATATGTTCAATTCCATCCTTAACGTAAAAGCTAATTTGAGACAAAGCGCCCACAGATTTATGGGAAAACAAACCGGGAAAGGTCGAAAATTACTCTACTCAAGTATAGCCAAAGTTCGGACAACCCCATAAACTATGCCTTCGTTCAGTTTGCCACCAAAATTATGTCATTTGATTTACTTTACACCTTAATATATTTTATCCTTTTTGTTTCTCTATGCACAAGTGGAGTTTTAAGTTAAAATTTTTGTAAGATGATACTAGGCATCATAACACATGCTAGAAATACATCATACTTTTAGCATTATTATTTTGATCGGTAGGATAGGATATAAAAGTATACAAAAATAATGAAAAAGTTATAATATATTTTATTGACATGCATTATGATGATGTCCCTTACCATCCTGTAAAAATTGCATTAAGGGATAAAACGAACCAAATAACATAGGTTAGAGGTTAATTAAACAAAAAAATTATTCAGTGGACTATACTTAAGTGAGTAATTTGGACTTTTTCCAAAAACAAATTGTGTATTGCACAGGCATAGTGCCACAAAATTTCTTCCCATAAAAGAACACAGAACAAGATGTAACCAGTGAAAACATTGTCGAACACAAAATTGTTATTCCGTACATATGCCACTAGTGAAACTAAGCTCTGGTCTCCGCTGATGATATTACATTGAAGAAGATAATTGAGACGGCATCAAAAGTTAGTTATAAATATGTATATTGCCCTTATATATCTTAAATTGTGCCTTATCTGAAGTATAAGCATGAATGGTTTTCCACATATCCATTATACATAACCATAATATAAGCCTGCCATCTGCAACAGAATTGGACTCATCTCATTGGACATTACTCTTATCTTCATTTGTACCATATCTGAACCTGCATGAAGCTTTGTAGTGAAAAAAAAGACACGCCCGTATAGTTAAATCTAATTAAAATAAATGTTAGAGAAACCTTAAATTGAAATGCTTGCAGGCATCACAAGAGAGATTTCTAGCCTTCCTTGTTGACCTACAGGCTTTTAACTGAATTAATTGCACATAAAGTGCGTGTTTCATGCATCGTGGTTGGAAGTTCCTGTAAGATACGTCAATCAACCAAACAAACAAAAGGCAGGGTACATCAGCGTACCATTGAGGGTAAGGCTACATATATAACTACTAGAAGTCTAGAACTACATTTGCTATCCTATCCACTAATTTCATTCTCGGATTGCAGTTGTCCACACCGAAACCTTAAGCTCATCATCTCCTAAGTTTGCTGCTCACTATCAACGGGCAGCAAGCTTGGACATCAACTCCTTCAGAAGAGCAGGGCAGCTTTTAGTCAGACGCTCGAATCTATCAGTTTCCATGACTGCATCCAGAACACATGGGGATCTTAGGAATTGGATGCAAGCTTCCTTGAGCCATAGCAGCAGTGCTGTTCGGCCAACACCAGCGTGGTTGCGGCCGTGCTCACCATCAAGGTGATTGCACAGCTTTTCCTAACAGATCAGCTTTGAGCCTCGGCATGTCATACCTGTCAGCTGCTTCCAGCATATGCTGAGCCATCACAGCCTCTTCTTGCCCCTCCATCTCAGGCAGCGAGTCAGTGTATATGAAATCTAGCATGGCCTCGAACACTTGAGGCAGCATATCATCAATCTGTTATATATGATCCCCTGTTGTGACGCTCTCTCTCATTGCGCCCAAGAAGCTCAGCCTTGAAGACCGCTGATCTCGCTACCAGAATGAATCTATGCGCCCAGAATGTCTTACCACCAACTTGGGAACATGACATCGGCGCCATCTTTGAATCTGAGGAGGTCACCTAGTTGCCGGAAGAGTCAGACGCTGGCCTGATCTTAAAAGTTAAAACCGTCATCCTTGAGATGCCACGAGTTCTCCAGGAGCTCCCTCTTGATAAAATTATAGATTCCCCACCCAAGCGCCATGGACGGCATACTCGTTTACGCCTGTTAAGAGAGTGGCCAACCTACCTGCTGAAGTGGCTCCTGCAAGCAAGATGTAGCAAAGAAAATTGGACTTATATCTGCCTAGCACATGCATATCATGACAACTCCCAAGGTCTCATGGAAACTATGGACACAGAAAAATATTGGCGTACCATACATTTATTGCTAGAGAAAAAGAGTGAGAATTAACTTTCAAGATGAAAGTGTAGACGCGCTCGAATTGTAGAGCAATTCAACTCAATTGATTCACTTCATGAGTAAATCCTGAGACTTTTATATGTAAGTCCACCAGTGTCTCGAAAGAATCCTTCCTTATTACTGATATTACCAATATCTTAAATTATAATCATACCTGAAACTGCATGAACTTTCTATTCAAGAAAGATGCATTCAAGTAGCTAAAACTCATACTACTCTCAGTGCAACTGGAAATTGAAATAGGATGCCATAATCATATTCATACAAGAAGAACGCGAAATTGTCTTTACTCTGCACTCTGGCACTCTGCAGGATTATACTAAACTGCATATGATTATAGCAACAGTACTTCTATGTTGATAGGCTTAGAAAACTAATTTGTTCAGGATAGTCACAGCTGTCACTACTAAAGCGAAAGGCTCATAGTCCGCTGATTTTCTT
>JACEFO010000510.1:0-43948 GCA_015342445.1 Digitaria exilis
TCGGCCCGCCACGCGCCGAGCACGACAGAACCGCCAACGTACGCCCCATCCACATCTCCCTAGCTTTCGGCGTCGCAACCGCCTGCCTGCCTGCCTGCCCTGCCTGCCTGCACGCGCGCGCAATTTCTGGAGCCACCGGCGAACGCTAGGGAGCTCTAGCTTTAATTCTGAAAGTGAAAGCGTCGTCGCTGGCTCGCGGGGGCGGCGGCGAGATCGAGCAATCAATCAAGCGCGCGCGCGCAAGAGAGAGAAGGTCGTGTCGTCGCCGGGGATGGCGAGATGCATGCGCCTGATCTGAGGGATGAGAGGCGGCGACACGCCGGCACGGCACACTGGGCACAGGACAGAGACGCTGGAACGGACGGGATGGAGATGGAGGGGGCGAGCCGGCGAGGTGAGCTGTGAGCGTGAGCACAGCTAGCGATCGAGCACATGATGAATGGGCACGCCCAAAGTTGGTGGCCATCGATCTGCCTTTGTCTATCGCTTGATACGGTGCACGGATTTGCATGGAATTTGAATGCCCATGGATCCTTGGATTAAGCCTTTTTCTATAAATTAAGATCCATCGTTTTTCTTGTGGTCCATGTATTGCCCAACTCATCAAGAATAACAATTCCATGAATAATTAAAGCACGTTTAATCTGCTTTTAAGGAAAACAATCCGCTAGGAGTCTAGGAGTGTTTAAGGCGATTGATTCCACTTGATGCACAGCCAGGCTTTAGCCAAAAGGACATCTTAATCAAATTAAATGAGCCCAGTATATAATGTCTGTTCCCTCTGTCTTGACACAAGGAGTACTGTGCCATACGTATCGTACGTCTCCAAGTGTAGCTTTGATCGCTATTTTTTAATTAAGTCATTTTACAATTTTGTGATATTTGTGAACATTACTACTTTCAAAGGCAGCTGTGCTTATGATACGATTTTTCATGCTTAGAGCTTAGTTATTTCAAAAAATCATCAGCCAACATTTCCAGAGTAGTTTTGCAATAACCTTGTCCAAAATGCAGTGCTTACGAGCACTGGTACAGTGCTTTTCAGGGAGCAAAATACATGTGCAATTGAACTTCACCATTTCCATGGAAACTCATTAACATCACTGTACTTAGTAACAGGAAACTCCTGTTCTGAATGCTTTTCTGGACCGCACAGCGGCACAACAGTGAGCAAACTATAATAATGCCAGCATATGTGTGTATAGCCGGAACAACAAGTGCATTGGTCGCTGGTAATTAGTCTAGCAACGCGGCCGTGGAGGACCGCCCGGCTCGATCGAATTTATTCGGCCGAACCAAAATATTCGCTCGGGAAGTATCATTACCGCCCTTGATGATAGATCGATTGATTCCCGCCGTGCAGTACCTCCGCGCCGGCCGTCTGCTTAACCGCCACATGCCATGCCTTAAGTGCTCGCTCAGCTACGTTAATGGCATGCACTTGGCCTGGCGATTCAGCTTATCACTGGCTGCTCTTATGATGATCACCTAACCACACTTGGTAGCATTTTATGGTGTGTGCTTGCTGCTGATCATGCATGGATGATGAGTGTTGGTCGGCCGGACAGACAGACAGACACACCATATATATTTTGTTTTCCCTGTCTTCCGTTTGGTGATGATATCTATCTTTAGATATTTGGAAGTACTTACTCCGTAAGTACATACTCCAAATATTGCAGTATGTACTTACTCCGTAGCCACCACTGCTCAAACTAAGATCCATGTTGGTATATTGCAATGCTTAAAAACGAAACCACTTGGTGGTGCATCCAGTATGTGAGTCCCTTGTTCACAGGGGCCTGCCAGTATATTTATGCATGCATGTGCCACCCTCTGATTCCCAAGCTGTCTGTTTGAGCTTGAGGGTCTACCAGCAGAGGCTGCAGCATCAGCTGTTACTACTGGCTCCTTTTGCTTGACGACGGAGGTCAACCCCGCCATGCCCACAGATTATTGGCTGTGTTTAGCTGAGAGGGGAGGAAAAGAACTTTTTCTGGGAAGCGTGTTCTGTGAGAGGGATGAATAGGAAAGTTGAAAGGAGTTAAAGGAAAACTTTTCTAGGAAACGTGTTTTCTGAGAGAGATGAATAATAGAGTTCAAAAGAACTTCTGGAACTAAATACGGCCATTGTTTCAACGGCTAGCTAGCACAAAGCTAACAAAGCGTAGTACATGCAGCAGGCACAGCGAAACGTACCGGGCCCATTGCGCCCTTTTTCTAACAGCAGCGTTTAGGGTGCGTTTAGTTTGCAAAAGATTCCCCAAAAAATACTATTCATCCAACTTTTTCCTATTCATCTCATCTCTCTCACTCACATAACACTATTTATCTACAGTGTATTTTTAGTAAACAGTGTATTTTTGAGGGAATCTTTTCCCAATCTAAACACACCTTTAATGTTGTTGCACTGCATTGCCACACGGCAAGAGAGAGAAAGGAAACAACTCGATCGACCAAGCAAAGCGGGCAGTTGTCGTCGATCGTCGGCTAGTAGTATGATAGATAAGACACACATGGATCGGATAAACACGCTGGTACGGTGGAGCCGCGCCGAAGCTATACAGGGGTCTCCGATCCTGTGTCATCTGAGATGGATGGCACAGTGTTTTTACATGCATTGCATGCGGACGGAGCCTACCCTGTTGGTAGTATTTAGGGTGGAACCGACTAGGCAGGTGGTCGCAACCGCCACGCATTACGGCCAGCTACAGCGTGGGCAGGGTGAGCGCACAGCAGAGTGGGCAGCAGGGATTATAGGATCGACGACGACCAGTGAGCATGGCGCGAGCGGCGGCGAGAGAGTGACCACGTACTGCACGCAGGCACGCAGCAACAGATACATATACACTGTAGACTGCGCAGCAGTGTAGTATGTGTATATACGTGATACGGCTGCCACACCGTACGTGAAGCAGGCAGAACAGTGAGCAGCGCAGCGCAGAGCACGATCTTTCCACGGTGTAATCGTGCATGTGTGGCGCCAGATGGATTAATTGGTTGGACGTACGTGCACGTGGAGCCATTCACGACGGGCATTCACCAACCGTGGCGTACTTAGCCGTGTTGGATACCGCATAAACGTACGTTAAATTCATGATTCGAGTGGCCGAAATACGCTTGGATCGATCGACAGACCAGATGCCCCATGCGTACGAAGAACGAATCCATGTGTGGTACGTATAAATAAAAGGGACAAGCAAAAGACGACGACGGACCGTATGAATGTGGATCTGATACCAGATTGAATGTGTGCACATGAGAGGCAAAAGGACGCGGATTCCCGACCAGAGGACGCACTGTTGGCGCCATTTTCTGAAAACGAGCTGGAGCATCTTCATCTTGAGGTTGCATGCATGACGTACGCCGTGAGCGTGGTGCCCACTGATCACACACGTACGGAGTATCCGCCAGAGTGCCAGCGGCGGCGATCCCATTCGCATCCGTCCATGCAGCCCATTATGTTCTTCCACCCATCGTTCCGTTCATGCTCGATCCATCGACGCCCGGCGGTACTTGCTCCCCGTACTTGTGATGAGGGAGGTACTTACTCCACCAATCGTTCCGTCCACCCTATCACCCTATGCTTCCACACCACCGTTTGGTCCCTCTCTTTGCGCCTCTCGCATCTCGCCGGAGGCCGGAAGAGTATATGAATTCATCTTCCATTAGGTTGTTTTTAGTTCAGTTTTGGGGTTTAGATTCCTTGATGTTGCATATCGTGGTATTGGAGACTTTAATTTCCTCTTTCTTCTTTCTGGCAACGACAAGGAGATAGCGTGGATTGGGTCTCTCCATGACGACTCCGACGAAGGTGATGACGACAACTGTGAGGTTGGCGATTTTCTTTGGTATGAAAATACGGAGAATTAGGTTTTTGGATCCCACATTGAGGCAGGGACGATGCAACAGTCGTGGAATAATTTTCTTCGGTCCATTCTCCATTTTGTCGTGGTTAGATCTAGCCACGATGAAATGATTGTGAGGATAATTCTGCCATTTTAGGTAGACTCTTTTTTTGTGAGTAGGATGGTATATTTATTAGTCGTAGCGATATGGACCATTTTTTTAATTAATGTAATATATTTATTAGTTGTATTGGATATGAGCTTTTTGGATACCATTATAACTTCATAAAAATCCTACGTCTAGATTGTTCTTTTTGTGGATTAACGTGAAAAATTATTTACCCTCTTGACAAATGTGATGACTTCTTTTAACTTCACAGTTTATAAAGATCAAACGTTCTAGTGTTAATCAAAGAGTTAATGTCCAATATGACTAATAAAGATACTATGATCGTAAAAAAGGAGTTTATACCCAATATGACTAATAAATATTTATGAAGACTAAACAACATAGTAGACCAAAGAGTCCACTCCGTTTCGACTAACAAATATACCATGTTATTAATGTTGTTCTATCATGGAGAAAAAAGCTGATATCCATATGATTTCTCTAGAAAACTGAAGGGCATCGGTACTTCGGCACCTTCATGCATGACAACTTTGAGTTGTTATCCGTACCGCTGGGAAACTGAAGAGGTAGAATCCAAAGTTCTAAAAAAAAGAAGAGATAGAATCCCAATGACTTTGTTCTATTATTAGTTGTCAGCCAACAAAGATACCAGTGACGAATTTAGGGAAAAAAATGTGACCCGGATGCCATATAAATATAGAAGTCTGGAACTTCAATCAACTACGTGGTAAGTTCAAGAACCCAAAATGTGATTTAAGGCCAGTCTCATTAGAAGGGTCATAGAGGAGGGTCATGTCAATAAATATCATGCCACATCAACAAATTTGCTTACATGGTAGGGTTATTTACGAGGGGAGAGGGGGAGGAGAGGGTCATGGGATGACAGGAGAGGTCATCACCATGACCCTTGACTGGCACGGGTCTCTAAGTTTACAGTCTTGGTAACTATGTGATGACCCTCCCACTGAGACTGGCCTAATAGTTCAAGGGTTTAATTAATACTCCCACCTTTGAAACAAATTTAGAGACCGTTTGTGAAAGGTATGTATCAGTTATTTTACGCCGGGGGATATGATGTATCAACCGTACACTTTTGTTTTGTAATTCTATTATGTATCGGTTATTTTCTTTTGCTACATAATGAATGCATTGGAAAGAAGTATGTTGTGTTCGTAATGATGAGTGAGAAACAAACATCATTGATGAAGAGAATAAAGAGTAAGCTCATTTGAGACCCAAATCGAGAAATCATGTGCTATACTCCCTCTGTTTCAAAATATAGCTACATTTAGGTTTTTTTCAACGTCAACTATTCTTTAACTTTTACCACAAATTTCTAGAAAAAGTATAAGGGTCAACAATATGACAATTATGTTCATAGATTCGTTATAAAACCAACTATCATAACATACAACTTTTACTTCAATAAAATCTATTTTTAGAAATAACATTGGTCAAAGTTAAATAGTGTTTGACTTTAAAGAAACCTAAACATAGCTATATTATGGAGCCGAGGGAGTAGCTTTTATGGTGGTGTATCGATGATATGAGTATATGACAACATAGGCCATGTTCAGATTCCCAACTATTCACTGTTCATTCCAACTTTTCACTATTCATTCTACCTTTTCACTATTCTTCCCCTCACAAAACACGTTTCCCAGCGAATGCTACAGTGTTTTTCTAAAGCTACAGTTTTTTTTCCTACAATCTAAACACACACACTATGAGTTAGGGTTGGCCTAATAAGTCATTTTTTTAGGATTAATAAGTCATCTATAAAAACCCCGGCCCTTTTGTAAAAACAAAAACTAAACGGAGAAATACCAACAGCCATTAACTCCAGAAAAAAAAAGAAGAAAAATGTAGTAGACGAGTGGAAGGTTCTCAAATCTCATGACCATGAGTCCCTTCTCCGTGTTATAAAACCACCCTCCTCTCCCTCCTCATTTCCTCAGATCTCCCTCTCATCCCTCCGCGCTCACCAACCCCCCCCCCCCCACCCCCCCCCCCACCCCCACACACAAAGGTCGTCACTACTAGAGCTCGCCGCTTGGGGAGTGTCTAGCTAGCTGAGCATTGAGCAAGAACTCTCACACTGCCGTCGCACACACCTCCTCGATCCGGTTCAACATCGCGACCATCTCCAATTCTCCACGAGCACCACCCTCGCGCGTCGCTTTGCGGCAATAAAAATGGAGCTGGTGCCGATGCTGACGCTGACGCTGCTAGCCTACTCGGCGGCGCTGCTGGCGCGTCTGCTGGTGTCTCGAGCTCGCCGGCGGCGGTGCTACCTCCTCGACTACGTGTGCTACAAGGCGGCGGACGACCGGAAGCTCCCGACGGACCTGTGCGGCGAGATCATCCAGCGGAACAAGCTGCTGGGGCTGGAGGAGTACAAGTTCCTCCTCAAGGTGATCGTCAACTCGGGCATCGGCGAGGAGACGTACGGCCCGCGCAACATGATCGAGGGCGGCGAGGCCCGTCCCGACCGCCTCAGGGAGGCCATGGAGGAGATGGACGAGACGTTCCACGCCGTGCTCGACGAGCTCTTCGCGCGCTCCGCCGCGCCGGGTGGGGTAGGGGTGCGACCCGGCGACGTCGACGTGCTCGTCGTGAACGTGTCCATGTTCTCGCCGGCGCCGTCGCTGTCGGCGCGGGTGGTGCGGCGGTACGGGCTACGCGAGGACGTCAAGGTGTACAACCTCACCGGGATGGGGTGCAGCGCCACGCTCATCGCGCTCGACCTCGTCAACAACTTCTTCAGGTGCGTTCGTGCGTGTGTGCTTTTCGTTTTCTTTAATTATATTTCCCGGGAAATTTCTTAAATATATTTTTGTTTCCCCGTTATATTTCTCATTTTTTTAACTTTTTTTTTTTGAGGGGATCGTTTTCTCCCTTTCTAGAAGTTAAATGGCAATATGATAAGGTCTCATTTAAGTCTCTGGGGGTAGCTGCATGTGCTAGCACTTCTGCCCTAGGATCGGCTTCAGTTATTGTTTTGACTGACAATAGATTCACTGCAGGCCACGTCTACAATCTTTTAAACACACGATATTTTTTTTAAAAAAAAAACTTCGATTATTAGTAGTACAATTTTTTCTATCCGAGATGTGCCGACTGTGCCGTGCCAAGGATCAACAAACACCCGCCCGAGACACTCCTGCTTGTTAATATGACTAGAGAGCCTCGTTTATTCACTCCATTTGGTATTTCAGGGTTAAAAGACTAGTCAAAGTAGTGACCCAAAACAGACGGGGAGTTAATGTTTTGCAGGTAAAAAGCCCAAAGCTGGGCAAAACTTTATGCTAGTGGCCCAACCATCCGCTGTGAGAGGGATGAATAGGAAAGTTGGAGAGAGTTGGAGGGAAACTTTTCTGGGAAGCGTGTTTTCTGAGAGAGATGAATAGTAGAGTCCAAAAGATCTTCTGGAACTAAACACGGCCTAGTAGTAGAGTTACTACAGGCATTGGATGCATACACACAGTGCATCTACGGAGTAGTACGTGTAGTTTGGTTCCGTGCCATTGATGCTCAAGCTCGTACTTGGGTCGGATCAGATCAGTGCTTAATCTTCGCAAACCAATGCTCATTTTAGCATGGGCCTAATCCTCTATTCAGTCGTCCTCCTGCATCTGCACCATCTCTAGCGGAAACCAAATCTTTTCTGGCAAACCACATTGTCAGTATACAAGAAAACTCCCGAGACCATTTCTTTTTGTAAAGAAAAAAGCATCCTCCAGATAGGTTTGGAAACCTGGTAGTGCCATTTTTTACTCTATCAAACTAAGGGTGTGTTTAGATTGCATGAAAAAACACTGTAGCATAAGAAAAACACTGTAGCATTCGCTGGGAAACGTGTTTTGTGAGGGGGAAATAGTGAAAAGTTGGAATGAGTAGTGAAAAGTTGGAATGAACAGTGAATAGTTGGGAATCTAAACATGGCACGTTTGCGTTTCCACGATGCGTTCCGAAGGGAGCAAAGCATGAATTGTCCTGGTACCTCCTGCTACACTACACGGCCCTTCGTTCTTTCCTCGGCTGCCCGGCGGGCCCTGTCCCTGTGCAAGCAAGATCGTCTGCATCCAGGAGGCGCCGTGGATGGTGTGAAGTGCCCGCACCACCACCGGCTTGGATTGGACACGGGAGTAAATGTGGCCGAGAACCGAGGGGCAGCCGCATGAATGCCGACTGCTGCCGAGCCAACCGACCGGGCTAGTGCATGTGACATGTGAGCCAGCTACGGCCAGTCTACCCCCTGCGGCTTTAATGCTCTGCTCGCCGAGTTTGGTTCGCTTTTACGCATGGGCAGCATGAATGTCTCAGCCATGGCTTGGCTTGATCCGGACCTGTTGGCTTGTTATGCTCCTATTGGTGGACGTTGGTGGCTTGCTGGAATAGCCGCCGCGCCGCTGCAGCTCCTGCTGTGCTGGGCGGGCATTTCGCCGTTCAATTCCATGCCCTGCATTGCAGATTTGCAGGCAGGGTAGAACCCCCGGGCGGCCTGGCCGGGTGTCTTGTGAAATGAGCCGTATATATCACGGAGTATGCAAAAATGAAATTGCCCCAAATATACCTTCCATACAGCCCAATTTAGTGACAGTAGTACTAATAAAAAGATACTAATAACAAACGGACACGATTGAATTGGTGCATGCAGGACGCACGCTGGTCAGGTGGCGCTGGTGATGACGTCGGAGTCGATCGCGCCCAACTGGTACGCCGGCAACAGGCGCTCCTTCATGCTGGGCAACTGCCTCTTCCGCTCCGGCGGGTGCGCCTACTTCCTCAGCAACGACCCCCGCCTCCGCCCCCACGCCAAGCTCCGCCTCCGCCACGTCGTCCGCACCCACACCGGCGCCTCCGACGAGTCCTACGGCTGCGCCCTCCAGATGGAGGACGACGCCGGCCGCCCCGGCTTCCACCTCGGCAAGGACCTCCCCCGCGCCGCCGTCCACGCCTTCGTCCACAACCTCCGCGTCCTCGCCCCTCGCGTCCTCCCCCTCCCCGAGCTCCTCCGCCTCGCCTTCGCCACCCTCTCCGCACGCCTCAGGTCACGCAACAAGAACAAGCAGCAGCAGCGGGGCTCGTCGTCGGCCAACCACCTGACCATCCGGATGAAGGCCGGCGTCGACCACTTCTGCGTGCACACGGGAGGAGCGGCGGTGATCGACGGCGTCGGGAAGGGGCTGCAGCTGACGGAGCACGACCTGGAGCCGTCGCGGATGACGCTGCACCGGTTCGGGAACACGTCGGCGAGCAGCGTGTGGTACGTGCTGGGGTACATGGAGGCCAAGGGACGGCTCCGGAAGGGAGACCGCGTGCTCATGCTCACCTTCGGCGCCGGGTTCAAGTGCAACAGCTGCGTGTGGACCGTCGAGAAGCCCGCCACCGAGGCGGGCGTCTGGAAGGACCGGATCGACCAGTACCCGCTCAAGGACGTGTCCAACCCGTTCTTGGAGAAGTACGGGTTCGTCAAGGACATGATGAACTTGTGAGTTTGTTTGTTTGTGATCGGCCCGGGTCGGACTGACAGAGATCGATCTGCTGATCAACCCGACCGCGCACTGATGCCCGGCCCGCTCAAGGATGCCTGCATGCATGCATGATCAAACTTGCTTCCAAATTATTGAAAGCAGAGAGGGTCGATCCATAGATGGATTGGATGGATCACCATTATATTCAGTGTTGCTACCGTGTTGGTTACCTAAGGTGAACACAAGGAGGAGAGGATTAAGCTGGGGATTCGTCATAGGTACAAGTAGTAGCTTATGATTCTTTTGGTGGTGGTGGGAAGACGGTAATACGTAGCAGAGAGGATATGGTTTCTTTTCTTCTTCTTCTTTTTGTATGACTCTGTTTGGTGTTTGGTCGTCACTCGTCAGTCAGTCTGGTGTTTGTTCTTTATTTATTATGAATGATAATGGATCAAAGTGAAAATTATTCTTTAATGGAGTTCTTATGTAAGCACTCTTGACGAATCCACTCATTCTTTATTTACTAAGGTAACACGCATAGTGTAAGCATGCATAATGATGATTTGCGATCTCTCCTGGTATTTTTCAGATGGTCTTGAGCTGTTTGACATTTGACGTTTTGTAGTGTGCATACTATGTGCTCTTCAGCAAGGTAAACATTACATGGCCACCGAACGCGAGACTTTATGCATGGGGACGGCCTGGCCAGTGGCCAGTGGGGGACAATGCCGCTTGCATTGCATGCACTACGGATATGTGGATTCCATCTTTTCGTTCTCTTCACATACTGGTGACTCGGCTCATGTACGTCACGGTGTTACACCCATCACGCCTACACCCATAAAGCCTTTTCTAATGGTGTCAACATTGAATTTTCCACCCATAAAGCCTTTTCTAATAATACCAACATCATATTTTCTTTTCATATGAAAAAGAGATAAAGAAAACTATCTCTTAACATATAAAGTTCCATGTACGTGTCTAAAGCTATCCCTAGTGCAGGTTTCATATATGTTTCATGCATAAATGACACATCAACTTCTACGGTATCCTGGCAAGGTAATTATGAAGAAAGAAAAGGGTTAAGTTTCACACGATGAAATGTTTCCAATACAATAAAAACTAGGTGGAACTAGCATTGGGGGCTAGAGGGTTCCATTTCATCTAGCATTGCACAATCCCATAAATCACAACTAAATTAAATGTTATTACTTGCATATGAAATAGTTGAAATAAAAATATGCATCGAACAACCCTATTCTTCTACCTAAACTTGTTTAGATTATGTGTCGCTTTTGGAAACCATGGAATGAAACTTTGCACTAGGAATAGCCTAAGTGTCATGAGACTGGGAATAAGAGACTAACACACGAGACTATGTAAACGTAAAAGCTTGATATGTGCCTTTAACAATTAGAGGTACTCACTTGTCCAAAAAAGAATGTAATTTTACATCGTAAAGTCAATTTATCTCAACTTTAACAAATACATGAAAAATTAATATAAGGCTAATGATAGCATATATTTTTCTTTCATATATATATATAGTTATAAAAATAAGTTAAATCTGGAGAAGTTCAACTCATCTAAACTCAGAATTGAATAGTAGATTTCTAGAAGTGAGGGGTGGCATTCAACTCTGTCCATCGGAGGAGGGCCCAGGAGCACTCGTGCCATCGCATATACACGTTGACAGAGAAATAGAGAACGGCCAACCAGAAACTGTCAACTAATCTAAGCAACAACCGTACAGGTACAC
Organism: Digitaria exilis; assembly: GCA_015342445.1. Lineage (NCBI taxonomy): Eukaryota > Viridiplantae > Streptophyta > Magnoliopsida > Poales > Poaceae > Digitaria > Digitaria exilis. Next base: position 11,215 of record JACEFO010000510.1, read on the forward strand.
CGTGTCCAAGGGTACGTACGCTCGTACAATCGTGACATGCACCTACTCCCTCCGTCCCAGAAAGAATGTAATTCTACAACTTTAAGCTTATCCGACAAAGAATGCAATTTTAACCTTCACCAGCTACTCCACCACGGAACCGTGCAAATGAAAAGACCTCAGCAGTTGTCGGCAGGCAGCAGTTGTCCACTCTCTCTCGCATGTCCACCTTTTTGGGTGTGTTTAGTTGGGAGGAGAGGAAAAGAACTTTTTCTGGGAAGCGTGTTCTGAGAGAGGAATGAATAAGAAAGTTAAAAGGAGTTAAAAGGGAACTTTTCTGGGAAGCGTGTTTTCTAAGAGAGATGAATAGTAGAGTCCAAAAGAACTTATGGAACTAAACGCGGCCATTCTCTCAGCCTCCATCTCTCTCGCATGCAAAAAAAAATCCCCCGTCTCCTATCGATCCAGCTACCCCACACCCCGTCAACTCTCTCTCACACCGCCCACCTTTTTCTCTCAGCCTCCATCTCTCTCGCATGAAAAAAATCCTCCACCCCATCTGATTCAGACCTCCACCTTCCCATCGATGCAGCCATGAGCCCCATGGCTGGAGGCCTCCGCGGCACCTTCCATGGAGGGAGGAAGATGCACGGCCGTGGGGTCCGTCAGCCTATGCAGTGTGGATCTTTTCATACCTAGAGCTCGAGCTAGGCGCCTTATGGTACCCCTTTGCCGCAATGGAATTTCTGCAACATGTGACAGGTCGACTAAAACTTTTTTTTCTGCCACAATTCCTGGCCTTCTTTGACCTGATATCAATTGGTATTCCATTTGCACGACAGAGCTTCACTTGCCGCCAAATACGTTGTACTGCATACCGATTGACACCGAACAATTCAGCAACTTCACTTGTAGTGTTTCTCTTTAGTTTCCCATTGTTACTTCTCTCAAGCAATGCTTCATATATTTGTTGTCTTTGAGTGTCAGTTAGATCCTTAGATCTAGTTCCAACACTTTCATTGGCCTGAACATTTTCTTCTTCGGATGAGTCTCCCAACTCCTCTACATCAAATGTGATGTCCACATCCCCAGCATAGACGCCATAGTCATCTTGTTTATGTTCATCAACAAAAGAAAAGGTACCAAGATAAGAAGAAGGGTTCCAAAAATTTCTGTTGCATTCATCAGTTTAGACAGAGATTAAGTCATGAGATAATTACCTGCACTGGTTACTTCTTGTTCTCCAGTCTCAGCTCCATAAAGATCATTGAGCTCTGGTATGTCTTCATGCTCGGCTGCTGGTTCTTCATCATCTGGCTGTTCATCTGCTAAGCCTTCTTCATCATCTGGTTGTTGGTTGAGGTCTAGTAAGCCCTCTTCCTCATCTGGTGGTTCTTTGTTGAGATCGAAAGCCATGGAGGCAGAATGAAAAGAAAAGGGTGCTCAAGCGATAGCCATGGAGGCAGAATGGAAACAAAAGGTGCTCAAGCGACGGCTTACAACCTTTTATAGGCTAATGGAAGAGAAAAAATGGCGGTACATTAGAATTTAGATTCTGTTTTGGCGGCAGCTAAATTGGCGCGTAATGAAACTTGTTTTGTTCTGTGGTATTTAAGCCTCTGCCTATTTGAATATTGTTGTCTACAGGAAATTGTATTGTGTGAATCCATGGTCTTTAAGCTTCTGCCTATTTGAATATTCCTGTCTACAGGAAGTGTACTGTTTGAATCCATATTAAATTAGCCACAAGTAGGGGCACATGCGTCTTTTGCTATGTGTACACCCGTGGCGTCCAGGAGGTATGATACACCGTACACGTACGTATAATCGATCCAGGAGGTATGATCCAGGAGGTATGATACAGGAGGTCCCGCGCGTCCGTGGCCCGGCTGTCGATCCAGGAGGTATGATACACCGTACACGTACGTATAATCGATACACATACACAGCGACCAGGGGGCGCAGGCGTGGATGGGGCACGGCGGCGTCATTCTCCGTTGTTCAAAATTCATTTCGGGGCGCCACGCCGCCACGGTGGGGTGGCCGCGCGCGACGCCACACGACGCCGTGACGAGCGATCGAGCGCGCTGGTGCCGGCCGGCTGCCCATAAATGGTACATGGGCGCCGGCGGGCGAGCGAACGCACGCACGCACGCACGTCGTGTCGTCCTCTATGTGCGTATACGTGTGCCGCGGCCGGCCGCTAGCTGCCCCCGCGCTGTGGCATCTCGATGACAACACGCCGCAAGGCGCGGCTCGGGGCCGAAGGCGGAATAGCGTATAGCGCGCGCGTGCGCGGCTGGGCACGGGCAATGGGCGTGCGTGACCGTCTGACCGACCCGATAGCCCCGGCTGCGCACCTGCACGTACGTACGTGTGGTCTGTGTGGGCACCTGTACGTACGTACGACCAATGAGCTCGAACCTGGAACGCGTTGCGAGCAGGCGGATTCGATCGGCTGTCTCCCGGCGGAGGGTGCGCAGTATGTATGAGCCGCATGGTCCATGACTCATGTGCCCCTCTCTGCAGGTCGAACGGCGTGGTGACCGACCAAAGGGAACCTCTGTGCACGAAACGCATCGGCCGCTGGCCCGGTGCCTTTACATGGGTCACTGTTGAAAGGCTACTGCGCGTACATGAAACTGTAGGGAACCACGCACATCAACTGTGGTAGCACTATAAACTATGGTACTCCATGCAGAGGATTGGACAGATGGCTTGGGGCCGGCAACGTGAACGGCGACAACAACGACCATCCTCCGGGGGAGTATGGCCCTCTGCGTAGACTGAAAGATGCCTGAGTCCTCACCTCACCTACCGATTCTGGGCCGTGTTTAGTTGTGGCAGGGAAAAAGTACTTTTTTTTCTAGGATGCGTGTTATGTGAGGGGGATGAATAAAAAAGGAGAAAATTTTTTTTGGAATACGTGTTCTGTGAGAGAGATGAATAGCAAGTAAAAAGTACTTTTGGGCGGCCCCAGATTTCAGGATGTGTGGTCTCGGCCTCTTGGGGATGAATTGGCTGCTTCTTGTCAGGCAATGATCGCACAGCAAAAGCCCTTCCGGCAAAAAGGACACCCACAAGTCGGACGCGCAAACGCATGCGCGTGGCCCGTATATGCTCGGTACGGGGGTTTCATGTTTCGTGGCCCTGTGGGCGGGCTGTGGCCACTGGCCAGAGCTACTCTCTCCATCATAAAAAAGATGCAATTCTCATTTTTTAATAAATTTCATAATCTTAACTATAACTAATTATGAAGAAAAAAATATACATATTGATTAGATAAAATATATATCATTAGATTCGTTTTTAAATATAGTTTTTTAACAAATTTATTTAGAGCCATAAATACGAATAGAGTTTTCTAAAAATTTAGTCAAGCGTGAACTACTTGAACTGACATTTATACCAAACGTGCATGTTGTTTGGGACGGACTAAGGGTGCGTTTAGTTTCCCAGATTCTTCTAAAAAAACACTATTCATCTAATTTTTCCCTATTCATTCCACTCCTCCTACTCACAGAACACCATCTACAGTGTTTTTTTTGGTGAACAGTGTATTTTCGAAGAATCTTTCCTCAATCTAAACACACCTAACTTGCAAGCGGACATCACGATGGTTCAGGCACCCGCGCAGCCATCGAGTGCGCTGCGCTGGGCACTGGTCCAGGCGCGAGGCGATGATGTCTCGCTGCTCACTGGCTGCAGCTACGGTTCCGCCGTCAACCGCGACCCCAAATGAGCTGAACCAACCTAGATTAGTAACATCAGCACATGCCACATGCGTGTGCAGCGGTCGACAACAGGCGTGCCAGGCGCCTGCTGCCTCCACTTATTTCTTTCGTGGTGGCGCCGATAATCCATGGACAGTGAGCGTTAGAAGGATAAGGATAATTTACGTTCATCCACTTATGATGTCAGGAGAAGTGAACCCAGCAAGAAGAAAAAAACAAATGTGGAAATTAATTATCACACTTGCTTCTTTGAATCAACACCTATTGAAATGAAAGAGGAAGAGACGACTTTCAAAACCAACCATCGCTTCTGTTCAGTAACTAGACTGCACAGAAATACTGGCAATCTATGATCCTACTGTGAACAATGACGCATCGGCGTCAAGAACGTATATACAAAAGGATTTACTGTCTCAGCAACCAGCTGAAACACAGAAATGGACAATTCCCAATTAACTCTTCAATATTGTTCAGTTACACAACCATGCCATTACACGATAACTAGACTAGACCTGTTCGTTTAATCAGCCGTTTAACTCATTTAGTGGCCGTTAAACCCATTGAAATAGTCATTTAGCCTAAATAAAGAGCTAAAGACGACCGACTGTTTACTATTTACGCATTCATATCAGACGACCCCGTTATGTACAAACCCATGAGCATCAATCAACCACGACAGAAACTTCTGCGACGTTGAGTTTATAGCACCACATGATTACAATACAGAGAATTGCCAGTTTTCTTTACTTCTCTTCATACGAACTAGTTGGTGCTCCATTAGTCGATGGAGCCTTACTTCTCTATATTCAGTGTGTTTCCCTACAACAGCTACAGTACACAGGGCAGCTCAGATATTGGTTACACGGGCACCGCAAAAATTTTGAAATGAAAAAACAAAGATTATATGATCAGTTTGCTGTACAATTATACAACTCTTTCGAGCATCTGAGTCTTGTCGTGGTATGTGTATGCTCAGGGGAAGGACTCCTGAACCCCATTGGACCTTGGAAATGGGGCAAGGAGAAACCAAAACGCCGAAAAGATTGCAAGTTGCTCAGCAGTTTCGTGTTACCTTTCGATCAGCATTCACAGTTAAAGGCAGAGCTAGGGAAACATCTATTGTCGGGTGCTATCTTTCTAATGCTTATCTCGTTAATTGCTCGGGCTATGTGAGGGGATATATGTATCCGGTCCATTAGATTAACTTTTGGGGCCTCGAGAATTGCCTTTGGAGGAGATAATGCATATTGGATTGCCCAAATGGCAAGAGGCCGCATATATACAAGCGACCGATAATGCCCATCTGTGGTCCATCCTTCTGGTGTTTGGAACCAATACCTGCAGCAGTAGAAAAACCACCATGTCATATATTTCGTTTCATTGATGAACAGGACTCCAACAAACAATAATTGGATTTCATTTGGACAGCGAAAGTTCAGTATGCGTTGCTGACTGCCCTAGATAAATTCAGGAGTAACAATATAAAATAGGCAGCACTAGAAACATCTGATCCCTAAACTTTTCATGGAAAATGACAGAAAGCACCGAAAAAGCGAAGATACGGATTGCATTGCTAAGTCAATGCCAAAAACTGCATCGCTGCAAAGCATGATTTACTCAACAATATATGAAATAGTTCATACCCATATCCTTCTTCAGACCATCCAGCAATAAAAATTCCTTCCGCGGTGGTAAAACCTTGATGCTCCATTCCATGGAGCAGCATATTTGCAGCAACAGCATATGTAACACCAGTCCAGATTTCACGAGATTGCATGCATGTGTCATCCACCTTTCCCTTTGGAGTCATACCATTAACAGCGCCCATGCGTCCTCCTTTAACCTTCATTACATTGAATTCAAATATTTTCTGCAGAGCGGTTCTTATCTTGTTCTCATCAAAAAGTGGAGGCAAGCCTGATGAGGCAGTGTACCACTGGCCCGCCAGCTGATCAGCCTGGATGGATTTGCTGTTGCTACTTGTGCCGCTGTCATAATTGAAATATGACCCATTCCACAACCTTGCCTCATATACTGCTTTGGCTTTCATGAATTTGAGCTTGTACTTTTCAGCGAAGTGCCGTTCGCCAAGACGGTGTGCCATTGTAGCAGCAGCTTGAAGTGCAGCAAGCCAAAGACAACCACAGTAAGCGCTTATTCCATGAACAGTCCATGCATCATAGGTTTGATCAGGAAATCCATCATTCTCAATAAGACCATCTCCATCACGATCAAATTGATCCATATAGTCCATAGCAGCACAGACTGCAGGCCAGACATCTCTACCGAATTGCATGTCACCTGTGGCAGCAAAGTCTCTGTATATCTGGAGCACAAATTTGGGGTTCAGATCTTTCCATTTGCTTGTATCATGAATGTTATATGCATTCATTTCATGCCAAGGATCATGTGTTCCAAGGTCATGAGGAACAGCACCTTTAACCTTGCGGATTCCTGATGCACCATCAGCCAAAAATTTGACTCTACGCCGATCTTCATATAAAACCGCATTGGCAAAATCACGTTGGATACTCAGCTCAATTTTTGGGAATAAATCAAGGAGGGCAAAAGATGCATAGAAATGCACATCATATGTGTTCCACATGATGTATTCCACTCCTTCCAGATACAAGAACTTGCCAACATTTTCAGGGCCATCTTTGGAAATCAAGTATGGAATTGGCTCTTCCGACTTGAGTCCTCCATTTTGTTCTTGCATCTGTGACCCATGAACTGCTGCAAACTTTGATACGCTACGCTCATCACCATTAGTCATGTGACCACTGTCAGGGGCTTGCTCCGATGTCAGGTTGACATGGCTATCCTTAAGAGATTCCGGCTTGGTGTCTTTAGTACCCCTTTTTGAGGACTTAGAACCAAGACTTGCTTTCTCATCGATTGCTGGGGGTTGACCATCTACATGACCAGAAAGAAAAATGTAAGGTTCCTCACATGCCAAAGGAAAAGGGAGTACACATTATAAGCTAAAAGAAAACGATGGGTGATGGCACTTTAGCTGGCACTGGCAGAACAAATGTAATGTAATTATACTGAAAGTAAGGGAAAAAAATGATCCCCATGAAATTCAGGTGAAGGGTCTGAAACAAAGTAGGATACAGCGTACCTGTCCAAACTGTCCCCCCAGCCACCAGAAAGTAAAGCTCGTTAAAAAGAGTGAACTTATACCTGCAAGCATTTTGACGCCAAAACATTATTCTACAGTCAGATTTTGTTTTTTCTAGAGATGAAGGTTATATGTTGACTAGCATATTTCTTGAATGAAGAAACAACAAAAAAAATTAAGGAACTTAACCTGACTGAATTAAATTGTTTTCATTAGTTTTAAACTCGTGTCAATGAGGATATGCCTATTGTATATTCTGATTACTAACACATTATGGAAATCCTACAGTTTATTGATGATCATTTCTGATTTCTCAATGCCATTTGCGATGTACTAGCAAATTTACTTTAAACATGTGGAGATAACTACTCATCTACCCACTTTCCACCTCTGGACCATGTTCCAGGGAGGGAGGGACAGAGCATACCATTCTGGAAGTCTTTCATCCTTGAGTATGGGATTTTGCCACGCCTCAATTTCTTCTTCCCAAAGTTTATATTCTGTAAAAACAAGCAAAAAAACATCCAGCAATATAGGTAAGGACATAGATGATTGATTATTGAATTACATTAGTATGGGCCAATGCTGCACATTTCCAGGTAACATCCATAATTATTGTCAATATAGGATTATATTTGGAGGCAGATACTACATCCAATCTCAAAACTGGTGTCTATTATATACATGTGGAAGTGTTTTTGGTAATAGAAAATATTATGACACGTGAATCAATTTTTGCATTTTACAGTCCATATGTAAAAAGATTAAGAAGGCTAGAAACTAACAAAAGAAAAACATACTTGTTAAGGCATCATGTACCAAATTAACAGCTGATCTCTCAGAAGTTCCATAGAACTGGGTGTACCTCCTGCAACATGAGATAACATTTATGAATTGTTCCATCACTGTTAGAATGAAGTACCAGGCATAGCTTCTCGTTCATATTATTTAATTATTTCACTTGTCCAGAACTGCTGAACTCCAATTATTCCTAACTAATTACTTTCCATCTCACGCACTGCTGAACTCAATACCTAACTATGATTTCACTTGCCAAGCACTGCTCACTCAATATTCTATTTGTGCAAACCCTACAGAAGACTGAAATAAAAAGAAATTACTGTTGTGGACTTCGGTGCTTCGCTTTGATTTTTAGTCATGTTTTTAGTATGATACATAACTAAGTAGAAACATCTATATCATTGCTCCAATTAGATGTTAGATTCTACAAGTTGGATTTGCATTGGAACAAATCTAGTAGAGTGGCTCGATAAAGATGTACACACAACCTAAAGTTCTAGATTATTTGACAAAAGCAAGGGGGCACTAACCTGTTATAAGTGCATCCCTTCTGAAACTTTACTTTAGGTGAGGACCAAGCCAGAGCAAACGCAACAGTACATCTACCATGTGGTTCTACCCAAGTCGAGGCTGAGACAGCTGCACAGAGTTTCTGTCCTGGAGAAGAAGGCATACTGGAACCGGCACTAAAATTTTCCTGATTGAAGTGGCCATTCTGTAGGATAATGTGGACAAGACATTTAAAAAATTGACATCAGAGCATGATGACAAAGAACTGTTGTACTTTAAATGGAATACGTCAAACAACTGGTATGGAAAATCATCCAAACAAAAGGTTTAAAGGAGGTTATAGACTTAATTACCTGTACCATGGTATTCCACATGTCCTTTGCTGAAACATGGTTCTCTCCAGTAAGGCCAAACACTGGCAAGACTGTCACATTTACATTCTGAGTTTCACAGGCAGCAACAGCAAAAGTGACTGGTGGATTATCCTTGGCTGTTCTGCAATATATACCATCTTGTCAGCCTGTAGTTCCACTAATTTGCTATATCAATTCAAGTAAGACAGAGATGAAAGTTAAAACTTGCTTGTGATGTAGAAGCACTCCTGATACTCCGTCTTCAGCACTACACATATCACAAGATCAAACTATGAGTGTGGAATTATATGATCCAAAAACCTGACCAGATAAGTCATATCCACAGATATACATACATGAAGGGCTCATTATAGTGGCCTCCTGAATTATGCGAAAAACCTCCAATTGAGTTCTGTCATTAAAAAAAATATCACTCAAGGACAATTCATCAATAATAATTGTATGCACAGTGGAAGTAGACTTCTGTAATACTTTAGACCTAGTTCTAATATCTCTTCTAATATAAATTATAATAATCAATTATCTAGCAAAAGGTTAATATGAACTTTCAAAACACAGCTATGTCATAAAGCAATGGCAATCATGGACCACAACCTCAAGCATATATGATAAAGCATGACAATCCCTAACGATCATTGATTTATTGAGATTTCTAGATAAAAGGTAGGATTTTGTGGCAATAGAGCCGAACCAGATTAACAAAAATTCTGCATCAGATGGTGCAAACATTTGCTTACCGCCCATGTCATTAACAGGCTTACTTTTGCACGGTCTTTCCCCGTGTTCACTAGCTGTAATGAACAACCAAGTAGAAAGGTTGTCAGTTAACTTGTTGGATCAGAAATATAAAATGAAAAACAGACAGCGAAATCTTATATACTACCATTGAACCATTCATTTATTCATGAATGTTTAGCAAAATTATATATACTACTATTAAACCTTATTCATGAATAGCATCTTTGAACTTGATGTATGGCAACAATTCTTTCGTTTATGAGTAGTTCTGAAATATATGAACAGATTTAACACTAAAAAAGATATTTTGGTTGTTTACAGATTGGCCACATGAGGACTCCATTTTAACAGAAATATCTTGCATGAAGATGACAGAGGAGGCTTTCTGAAATGACAGGAGGCTTAGCTAGGAACAGGAAGGTAAAAAACATAGACCTACAACAATTTCTCACTTAACGTTGAAAGAACTCTGTTAGCCACTTACCGTGTACACAAACACAGATGTTGGAAGGCTGCTGTCCTTGTAATCATGAGGAATGAATGGTGATATCTGGCGACATGAGATTTTAAGGTCTGGATCTGGTTCACCTGCATCGATAAAGAACTTGATTGTTCAGTTCAAATAATCTTGAGACAAAAAAGGTCAAAATCATGGCAGTATCAACTCATAGTTAGCTTATAGAACTACAAGTCTACAATGCCCTCATAAAGAATCAAAAGTCCCGTGGAAAACAGGATTTCAAAACAATATATAGAATTGCTTGTGTAGACCCACAAATCGAAGCAGTGTTCCCAAACATATCTACAATATCATACCATCATAAACAGTCCATGCCCGAGGGAATAATGCATGATAGGTCGAGTGTTGACCACTCAAGTTCCAGTCCCATGAAGAAATTCCGGAGTCACTGTTTTTCCTGAAATTGCATAAAAGCATCAGATAAAGGTGCTTCATACGGTTGGACCTTAAGTGTGACATTTATATATCCTTTAGGGGCTAGAGTAAGTTTTTTCCCAATCTGCGCATTCAGTTACCATCAATCGTCAATTTTGCATAAACTATAATGCTAATTCAGCACATAGGATGAAAGATGTTCTGTTTAAACAGATTTTAAAAAGAAAACATGGGAAAAGAGAAATGGGCCAATTAAAAAGAATAGGCGCAAGGACACAAGGTACACATTAGCTTAGCTAGAAAGTTGTTCGTGAATACAACTGTGCCCATCCTTAATGGACTACTAGCTGTTTGGACTCCCAAAACCAGAGGTAACTTAGAAACTTGCTTTCTTGAGCAGATGTTTTTGTAAGGCATATGGTACCAGAATACTCTTCTTATAGGAATATAGGATGGGAAGTCCAGAGCACACAAACAGATTTACGACTTACTTCAAACCTTCATGATGTCCAGGGGCCAGCACTGATGAATATTTCTTATTCCCCCCATCTCGAGATACAAATATCTGGAAGAGATGTCTTAATGTGAGAAAAAAAAAAAGAATAATAATTACCTGGAGCTCTGTTTAAAAAAAGCGACGCCTAGGCATGCCTAGGCGCTAGGCAGAGCCTCACTGCCTTGCCTAGCACCTAGGCATTTTTCCACTTGAGTAGTTTATGACTTGATTCATGTTTAGTGTGGAACAAAATAGAGATGTAGAATGAACTATGATTATGTTACTCATGAATTTTAGGCTGGTCATTCATCGTCTTACACAGGCTATGTGCCTGCGTCTTCTTCTTAGCAAAATGCCCAGTGCCCCCCCCCAACCCCAACCCCAACCCCAAGGTCAAGATGTTTTTTAAAAGGTATTGTATCTGGTACAAAAATGAACTGGATCACCAAAGGTAGGAATAGCAGCAGGACTATACGCTGAGGTAGACAAAAAAAAAAATCTCCAGCAAGGCAGCGGACCATATTTCCTGTGTCCGTGGAAGAAATCACCACCCATCAAGCAACCTTCCTAAATATCATAACCTTGTTGTACAACCATCAAGAATGGTATTGAGCAATGACAGATTACTTAGCATGGACATGACACTTTATCTCACTCCCAAAGCAATATTGTGATCACACACTTCAAAAGTGACAAATTGATAATGCATTTATGAGCGGAACTCTAAAGATGTTTGTTATGGCAAACCTTGAGCATCTATGGCACTCAAATCTTCATACATATTAAGACTGTAGCAAGCATGCACACATGTCTCATACAGGCACACAGTACTCCAAAATCAATGGGCAAGTAAACAGTAAGATTAGATTGAAGTATTACAGAGAACTGGTTCTCCATGACCGGCGAACTCTCGCATAGACCCGGTATGATGTGCCAGTTCTTAAACTCTCCCCTGAAACCTCTTGAAATGCTACCACTCCTGCAAAAATAATCTACTAATATCAAGGCAAATTCCTCCATATTGTGTTGATTTAGAGAAGAAAAGGCATAAGAACAGTGGGACACACCCCATTCCACCAAGTGGCACACCCTGCGAAGCTGACGGCTTACAGCGTTCTTTTGTGAATGGATCGATCGGAGCTTTCTGCAAGCATAGAAACAGAATCCAGTCTGTCAGCACAAATCCTTTCAATCCGTTCATGTTTGACGAAATCATGAGTAGGACTAGCTGATGTTACCCTCCCATGTGATGCCTCCTCCCGTACATAGGACCAGAGTCTAAGACCAAGGGTCATCTGAAATTTTCACATCGTGGGAGCAAAACTTAGCAGCTAGCAATTATTTAAAAAAAAACGAACCAGAGACGCAGAAAGCATTCGCAGTAAAAAACAACAAAGGGAGACAAATCCATGTGGCATCCATACCATCCTCATTGCCTCCATGAAGGTGACGCTGAACTCCTTGAGTAGGTTGGCGTGGCTGTTGAGCCTCCGCCGCCACGCCTGCTCCGGCGGCGCCCCGCCATCGAAATCCAACTGCAACCAGAAATCGAACGGGCCCCAGGCGTCACATCAGAGACCACCCGTAAACACCACGAAGCGAGAAACAAAACGAATTCGCCGCGATCGAGGCGGCACCGAGCGAGCGAGCGAACGAGCGGAACCGGGTGCTCACCAGCTGCAGCGCGGTGCGGCCGACATACTCCTCCGCCGGCCACGAGTTCTTCCGGCAGTGGAAGATGTGTCCGCTCACCATCCCGCCCGCGCTTCCTCCAAAATGCCACCTACTGATCCTCGCCCCCCCTCCCTCGCCCCGCGCCCAGCGCCGCAGCCTCGAGCGGCGCGACCCGGCCCGCGCCAACCGCCGCCAATCGGAGGTGCGCGCGGGTCCTGCGTGTGACCCGGGCAACCCAGAAGAAGATCCGCAGGCCAGGCGCCCTCACGCGCTCCTCCAGCGGGTGCCCGGTGTTAGAATATTTGGGTCTGGCCCATTATTCTAGTTAGTCTAAAGGATTACAGCCTACTTTTTATGTTATAGTTATTATGGTCAAAACCATACTTGTAATGGAAAAGAACTCTGCTCGGACTGGAAAAGAACCCTGGCAACGCTACGTACGAGTCACAGGGTTGATTCTGCAGAGAACCCTGTGGGTCGCAGACAACCCTGGGGGTTCTCAAAGAACCCTGGCGCTTCTCAAAGAACCCTGGCGCTGGCCTGAGTCTGAGCCTGACTTGCGTGCGGGAGGGATCTCCCTGTGCTGGTTATGGAAACTGAAGACGCGGTAATTGGAAGAGCAGATTATGGCAATCACTGATACCATAATTCAGCCTTCCATAATTCAGCCTTCCATAACTCAGCCTTCCTGATTCTCTCCCGTCTAGGTTCATCCTCTCGTCTCACCCAAGGGCTATGAATAGAGAGAGCCATCTTCTCCTGTGGTACAGAGTTTTTGGAGTCCATTACTTCTCCTCCTTCCTCTGCTGTAAATCTGCCTCCCCATCGCCGGCGCTGCGCGCACACCACCGGCGAGAGCAGGTGCCTCCGACACCATTGCCTCCTTGAGATCCTGCTCGGGATATCGGGGCAATCAGGTTTCTGGGGAGCGTCTCTACGCGACTGCTCGCCCAGAACTGTTACGTCTTCACCGGCGTACGGTTCACCGTCCTGGGGACTCCGCCGCCGTCGAACGACTACACTGCGCCTCGTCTTCTTCCTGCACGACTCCGGCGCTCGGACTGCACTGCGTCAACGGATCTTCCTGCATCGAATCTGTACGACTACTTCGAGCAAGGCCAGTCGAGAAATATCATGAGTACAGATGATATTCCTCCAGCTGGTAACGGCGCAACCAATGCCTTTGGCAGAGGTCCCGCCCCAGGGTACTTTTCGATGTCCGAACTGTTATCCTTTATCTTATTCGTGTTCTTATTTAGATCTGTGTTAAATTTGAACACGTGCACATGGATCGTTTCACTCATTATAGTCATGCAAATATTCATGAATTCAATTATAACTTTTGGAATTAAAATATGGCCTATTGCAGATAATTATCCAACAATCCAGAAACCTGATTTTAGTGATAATTATGTTGATAGGTTTTCGGTTGCTCAATTTGCGTCATCCATTAAACCGAACACTTTTGACGGTACAAATTTTGTGAGTTGGCGTGAACGGATGGTACTATGGTTGACCACCATGGGCATCATGGATGTGGCGGAAGGGAAGCCCGAACAATGCACCTCCGAGCAGGGAAGTGCGTTCGAGGTTAAAGATAATCTCTTTCGCGGATGCATCCTTGGTGTGATTGCCCCACATCTGATTAATCCCCTTCTTAAGAAGAAGACTGGGAAAGAGATGTGGGACGCCCTTGATGCTCAGTACGGAGTGTCTGATGCTGGCAGTGAGCTGTATCTCATGGAGCAGTTCCTAGACTACAGAATGGTGGAAGACCGTCCTGTGGTGGAACAAGCTAATGAGTTGCATGTGCTGGCTAAAGACCTTGGCTGTTGCAACAAAGAGAACCCTTGCGTGCTGCCCGACAAGTTTGTGGCCGGAGGTATCATCTCCAAGCTGCCACCTTCTTGGAGGGACTTTGCTACTTCTCTGAAACACAGGAGGCAGGAGTTCACGATTGATGGACTCATTGGCACTCTTGATGTGGAGGAAAAGGCGAGAGCAAAGGACGTACGTAACAAGGGGACACTTGTCGGTGCAAGCGCGAACTTTGTTCAAAAGAACATTAATGCTCGCACCAACAACAAGGGCAAAGGCAAGAAACCGCCTCAGCCACAGAACCCTGGGAAGGCTAAACAAACCACCGGGTTCAAGAAGAAGAAGGGAGCCTGCTACGTGTGCGGGAGTGAGGACCACTTTGCTGGAAAGTGTCCTCAACGCAAAGAAGGCAAGTCTGCCAACATGGTTATTAGCGAGCCTGCAGGAACATTGGGGTACGGTAATTATTTACCTACAGTTCTTTCAGTTATGTGTACACCCGAGTGGTGGGTGGACACTGGCGCTAACATTCATGTATGTGCTGACATTTCCTTGTTTTCTTCATACCAGGTCGGGGGGACTACCTCCTTGCTGATGGGGAACGGAGATCATGCGCGTGTACTTGGTGTTGGTACGGTCAATCTGAAGTTTACTTCGGGAAAGATCGTGCAGCTGAAGAACGTGCAGCATGTCCCCACCATCAAGAAGAATCTAGTCAGCGGCTCTCTACTCTGTAGAGATGGTTTTAAATTAGTCTTCGAGTCAAATAAATGTATCCTGTCAAGGTTTGGAACCTTTGTTGGTAAAGGTTATGATAGCGGAGGTTTGTTCCGTTTTTCACTTGATGATGGATGTAATAAAGTAGTGAACAACATTGTTAACGTTGATGAATCTAATGTTTGGCATTCGAGGCTTTGTCACGTTAATTTTGGTTGTATGTCACGACTTGCAAACCTGAGTTTAATTCCAAAGTTTACTTTTGCCAAGAATTCTAAGTGCCTTGCATGTGTTGGTTCAAAACAAACTCGCAAGCCACACGTGGCTGCTGAGGCGAGAGACTTGGCACCTCTAGAATTAATTCATTCTGATCTCTGTGAGATGAATGGAGTATTGACAAAAGGTGGAAAGAAATATTTCATGACTCTTATAGATGATAGCACTAGATATTGTTATATTTACTTGTTGGAAACTAAAGATGAAGCTCTTCACTACTTTAAAATCTATAAAGCTGTAGTAGAAAACCAACTTGAGAAGAAAATCAAAAGGATTAGGTCAGATCGCGGTGGCGAGTACTTTTCAAAGTCGTTTGACTTATTCTGCGAAGAACACGGTATTATTCATGAGAGGACACCTCCCTACTCTCCCCAATCAAACGGGGTTGCCGAAAGAAAGAACCGAACCTTGACTGACTTGGTTAACGCCATGTTGGATACCTCGGGACTTTCTAGGGAATGGTGGGGTGAGGCTATATTGACAGCATGTCATGTCCTAAACCGTGTACCTCCAAAGAATAAAGAAAAGACACCATTCGAGGAATGGGAAAAGAAAAGGCTAACGCTTTCCTATTTGCGTACTTGGGGTTGTTTGGCCAAAGCATGTGTGCCCATCAACAAGAAGCGCAAACTTGGACCTAAAACTGTAGATTGTGTTCTTCTTGGTTATGCTATTCATAGCGTTGGATATAGATTCTTGGTAGTGAACTCTGGAGTACCTGACATGGTGGTCGGTACAATTTTTGAGACCAGAGATGCTACGTTCTTTGAGAACATGTTTCCAATGAAAAATGGAACAAGTTCATCTAGGCAAGAGATTATCGAGGATGATATCTCTGCCGAACCGATCGTACACGATGGGTTCTCTCATGTGAGACATCCTGAGGAGGATAACAATGAAGCTCCTAGAAGGAGTAAGAGACAGAAGACTGCAAAGTCCTTTAGTGATGACTTCATTGTATACCTCGTGGATGATACGCCTAGGACCATTAAAGAGGCATATTCAACTCCTGACGCTGACTACTGGAAGGAAGCTGTCAGAAATGAAATGGACTCTATCATGACTAATGGTACCTGGGAGGTTGTTGATCGCCCTTATGGATGCAAGCCTGTGGGATGCAAATGGGTGTTCAAGAAAAAGCTTAGGCCTGATGGTACTATCGAAAAGTACAAGGCTAGACTTGTGGCCAAGGGTTATACCCAGAAAGAAGGAGAGGACTATTTTGACACTTACTCACCTGTTGCTCGTTTGACCACTATTCGAGTGCTACTCTCACTGGCAGCCTCCTATGGGCTTCTCATTCATCAAATGGACGTGAAGACAGCTTTCCTAAATGGGGAGTTGGAAGAGGAGATCTATATGGATCAGCCTGATGGGTTTGTAGCAAATGGTCAAGAGAGAAAGGTGTGCAAGCTGTTGAAGTCTTTGTATGGCCTCAAGCAAGCACCTAAGCAGTGGCATGAGAAGTTTGATCGAACCCTAACCTCTGTTAGTTTTGTTTCGAACGAAGCCGACAAATGTGTGTACTATCGTTTTGGTGGAGGTGATGGAGTGATTCTGTGTCTGTATGTGGATGACATACTGATCTTCGGGACTAACCTTAGTGTGATTAAGGAAGTCAAAGAATTTCTCTCTCAGAACTTTGAGATGAAAGATCTGGGAGAGGCCGATGTTATCCTCAATATCAAGCTGGTAAAGGATAGAAATGGTGGGGTGACTCTGTCACAGGCCCACTATGTGGAGAAGATGTTGAGTCGCTTTGGTTACAGTGACTTCAAGTCTGTCTCAACTCCTTATGATGCCAGTCTGATATTGAAAAAGAATAAAAGGATAACGAGAGATCAACTGAGATACTCTCAAATAATTGGTTCATTGATGTATCTAGCCAGCGCTACAAGGCCTGACATCGCATACGCTGTAAGCAAATTGAGTCGGTTTGTTTCAAACCCAGGCGATGATCACTGGAGAGCTCTTGAAAGAGTAATGCGCTATCTAGTAGGAACAATGGACTATGGAATTCATTATACCGGGGACCCTAAGGTTCTAGAAGGGTATAGTGATTCGAACTGGATATCAGATGCTGATGAGCTCAAGGCCACGAGTGGTTATGTGTTCACACTCGGAGGTGGCGCTGTTTCCTGGAAGTCTTGCAAGCAGACCATCTTAACAAGGTCAACAATGGAAGCAGAACTCACAGCACTGGATACTGCCACAGTTGAGGCTGAATGGCTTCGTGAACTCCTTACTGACCTGCCGATAGTTGAAAAACCGATACCGGCAATTCTGATGAACTGTGATAATCAAACTGTGATTATCAAGGTGAACAGTTCTAAGGACAACATGAAGTCATCCAGACATGTAAAAAGGCGGTTAAAGTCTGTCAGGAAACTGAGAAACTCCGGAGTTATAGCCTTGGATTATATTCAGACGGCTAAAAACCTGGCAGATCAATTCACAAAGGGTCTCTCACGCAATGTGATAGACTATGCATCCTTGGAATTGGGCTTGAGACCCACGTGAGTTACTCTATGGTTGAAACCCATTCTGTGTGATCGGAGATCCCGTGAAGCAGTATGGAGCAACAAGCTATAGTGTAACTGAGAGAAGAGAACCTTTAATGAAGGCTCATTCCATGAGAAGATGCATTTCTCTTCAACCCTGTAAGGTAGGATGGTGTATACCTTAATGTGCTCCAAGTGGTTTCATGGAACAAGGCAGTTGTTTCATTGAAACAGAGATGTTGTCCTACAGAACATCTTTAAGGAACACACCTATATGAGCCTGACTACTGGTCACAGTCTATGAGATTCGGGTGATCTCTAGAAACTCATGAAAGGCATGGAGTATGACCCATAAGCTCCAAAACAGCGGGGATGCTACTGCAGCCTAGTATCAGTGTAGAGCTCTGGTGAAACTTGTTCGCACAAAACTGGCAATTCAAGGCATAGTCCATTGTTCAGTTGTGAACGAATGTAACCCTAGTTCTAGATGGAAGTTCAACTTAACAGTCTCCATCAAATACTGGTATATCAAAGAGGATCTGAGAACATTTCAAGTACGGCTTAGAATCCTTGGTGGGGATTGTTAGAATATTTGGGTCTGGCCCATTATTCTAGTTAGTCTAA
The DNA here is from genome assembly GCA_015342445.1 of Digitaria exilis. Taxonomy (NCBI): domain Eukaryota; kingdom Viridiplantae; phylum Streptophyta; class Magnoliopsida; order Poales; family Poaceae; genus Digitaria; species Digitaria exilis. Next base: position 29,476 of record JACEFO010000510.1, read on the forward strand.
AGGATTACAGCCTACTTTTTATGTTATAGTTATTATGGTCAAAACCATACTTGTAATGGAAAAGAACTCTGCTCGGACTGGAAAAGAACCCTGGCAACGCTACGTACGAGTCACAGGGTTGATTCTGCAGAGAACCCTGTGGGTCGCAGACAACCCTGGGGGTTCTCAAAGAACCCTGGCGCTTCTCAAAGAACCCTGGCGCTGGCCTGAGTCTGAGCCTGACTTGCGTGCGGGAGGGATCTCCCTGTGCTGGTTATGGAAACTGAAGACGCGGTAATTGGAAGAGCAGATTATGGCAATCACTGATACCATAATTCAGCCTTCCATAATTCAGCCTTCCATAACTCAGCCTTCCTGATTCTCTCCCGTCTAGGTTCATCCTCTCGTCTCACCCAAGGGCTATGAATAGAGAGAGCCATCTTCTCCTGTGGTACAGAGTTTTTGGAGTCCATTACTTCTCCTCCTTCCTCTGCTGTAAATCTGCCTCCCCATCGCCGGCGCTGCGCGCACACCACCGGCGAGAGCAGGTGCCTCCGACACCATTGCCTCCTTGAGATCCTGCTCGGGATATCGGGGCAATCAGGTTTCTGGGGAGCGTCTCTACGCGACTGCTCGCCCAGAACTGTTACGTCTTCACCGGCGTACGGTTCACCGTCCTGGGGACTCCGCCGCCGTCGAACGACTACACTGCGCCTCGTCTTCTTCCTGCACGACTCCGGCGCTCGGACTGCACTGCGTCAACGGATCTTCCTGCATCGAATCTGTACGACTACTTCGAGCAAGGCCAGTCGAGAAATATCATGAGTACAGATGATATTCCTCCAGCTGGTAACGGCGCAACCAATGCCTTTGGCAGAGGTCCCGCCCCAGGGTACTTTTCGATGTCCGAACTGTTATCCTTTATCTTATTCGTGTTCTTATTTAGATCTGTGTTAAATTTGAACACGTGCACATGGATCGTTTCACTCATTATAGTCATGCAAATATTCATGAATTCAATTATAACTTTTGGAATTAAAATATGGCCTATTGCAGATAATTATCCAACACCCGGACCCTCGTCAGCACCCCTCCTCATCACCCCCGCGCCTCCGCGGATCGATTCGTCGCCCCCTGGGGATCGGCTGGCGCCCGCGGCCGCGACAACGACGGTAGGCTGGCCCGCGCCGGCCGGACTGGACCGAATCCAACCGCCCTCCTCCCGGTCTCCTCCTCCTCCCCGCGCGCGCGCGTGCTGGCGCGCCGCAGTGGTGCGTCGGCGTGGAGTCAAAAAAAAAAAAAAAAAAAAAACCTCGGTGCGCGGAGAAGGTGCGAGGAAGGAAGACGACGGACGGAGCGCCGCGCAGGCAGAGCCTCGCGCTTCTGGAAGAGAAGAAGAAGAAAGTAGCTATTGCCTACCGGCCACGCGCGTAGATGGAGAGTACTCCTACCTACTAGTAGGAGCGAGCACTCGGGCCGTTGGGTGGCGGTGGCCAATTTGGGGAGCCTAGGGGTTTATACTGCGCTTGCCACTACGTTTTTTGACGGGTTTGTTTGTGGTTTCGTTCGGCGTCAGAATCCGTTGATCGCAGGTGAGTTTAACGTTGGGAGATGACGGGTGGGCGGATATATGTGTCCTTGGCGTGGAAAGTTATCCAGAAACCGAACCGAAGGGGAACCACCAGGAGCTGCTTTGCCGGCGGCGGCAGATGATTTTGGGGGGGTCGCGGAGATGCTGCGCGTACGGGGCGACGGACGGATCGGGGAATCTCGTCGCCTTTCGCGAGGAATGGAACAATTTTGTGCGGTGCGGCGTGCGAATCGTGTTGGATGCTTTGGATCGGTTTTGTGGTGCGTAGTCACGCTGATGAACAGGCTAGTTAACCAACTGATGTGGAGATGCCGAGGTCGGGGGTTGCAAATATCTTTCGGGAAAGGTGGGAATTCGCTGATTATTATTCATACCAATTGCGGGTTGTTTATTTCTTTACCTTGACTGAATCAGGCGACAGGGTTAGTCTTATGTAAAACTGTAAAGGCGACGTTAGATTAATTTAAGTGAACCAAAAAAAAAGATGATAATAGTAGTACATGTTTTTCACTCCACTAAACTTAGCGAAAGGAACAAAGGATCTAACACGACAATTGCTGCCGAGGAAAGAGGCTGACGGTATCGCCGACAAACGGAACAAGCATGGGATTGTGAAACTACTCGAGCAGAGGGTACAACGTCCCGAACGTTGACGCAGTTGGAACGCAGATAAGTTACTTCGGATTATTTATTGCTGCATTTCGTGACCATCTCTGTCTTTTTAAAAGCATGTTTACTATTGTTAAGCAAAGTCAACTAAAGTGATGTTCAACATGTCTGAAATGATTTTCTTACAGTAATACCGTCAGGGATGGTCCTATGATCCTCGCCAAAAAAAAAAGAGAGAGAGAGAGAAAAAAGGTACGGTTCATGATGACGACTGGACGACAGCACCGATCGATTTGGTTATTCTTTCTCCATGGTCTATCGATGTCAATTGTCAAAGAGGTGGAAAAGTAATCGTCCAATCTCTTCCAATCATTAAATTCGTTCAGACAGATTAAAAAAATATCCCCCGCCTGCTTAATTGCTCCCCAGCCCTTCAGCCCTTTGTGATGATGGCCTTAATCGCATCGCGGTGGATCGCATATTCGCGTGCACCATCCACGTTGCCTTGTCGGGCCTCGCACGGAGATTTCAGCCGCGCCACTGGGTCGCTCTGCAAATGCCCCCGCCTTCCCGGCGTGTGCTGCCAGCACTTGCAAATAAAGGTTGTGCCAGTCGCTAACAAGTTTACCTTCACGTTTCTTAGTGCACTATACATCTAAGACTACTAATTTTTAGTTTTAATCTGAACGCTGAAAAAACAGGGGCCGGCAGCCGCATGCAGCCATGCAGGTCGGCCGTGCTCCACACCCGTCCGTACACGTTGTGGCCCGCTGGCGTCGCCACGTCTCGTCTCGGGCATCGGGCCATGCCGCCAGCGCGACGTGCGGAGCCTGGAGACCTCTGCCTTGCGATCGGCGCCGCCGACGCGGGCGTGCGCTGCGCTGGGGGACGCGCGGGCGATGGCGCGGGAGCAACGCTGGCGCCGACGCGCGGCGCGCGGGCCCGTGCGCGTGCGGCTTTGCGGCTCCCGGTCCCGGCAGGGAGCCCCGCTGCCGACGTGCGTGCGAGGAGCGTGTGTTCGCGGTGGGGGAGTGTGACCGTTTTTGACCTGTGAGGGGGCGAGCATTTGTGGCAAGTTCAAAACCGGCCGTCACCATCGTCCATCGAAAACAGCTTCTTAATTAGCTTGCCGAAGCTTTCAGCGTTTTATCAAAGGGAGACAAAAGGTATCTCATTAGTAAAAATATGTTTCCCTAAAGGAAGAGCAAAGCATTTGGGGTCTGAAAACGTTGTTCCCGTTCACAAATCAAATGACATGACGAGGACTTCCTTTTCTCTCTAAAACACAATACATACACTGATTCACGCATACACATCTCTCCCTGAAGTATATAAGTACATGTGTATCATACGCTTTTGCGCATCGGTGTACGTATAAATTGAGGTACACGTGTCCTATCATATTTCCTCTAACCTATTCTAAATAAAAGCTAAATTTCGAAAAAAAAAAGTATATAAAAGCAAAGATGGGCATGTGCCGGTTACTTTGTTCAAAAAGTTTAATTGTCCATAGTGCAAGTATTATAGCACACAGACACATAGTCAGGCAACGGAATAACACACCACGCTAGCTAAATCTGATGTGGAGAAGTGACAAAAGGAGAGAGAAGTAAGCGGGCGTCTCGCAAGTAACCGGCTCCAAACGAGCGTATGCATTTTTTAACCCGCCAGCGTCGCTGTCGTTCCTGCACAAGTCAGAGCAGTGCATTAATGGGACATGGGGCCCTAAGCTACCCTCTAAAACTCAAATGAGCTAGAGCTCAAGACTTCGGCTAGTTGGCGACTCTATTAGCCACGCTCTAAGACAATTGAAATGTTAGGCTTCCCTAATCGGTTGCAACTAGTATCAGCAACATCGCCATCAGCGTAGATGAGAGAAGAATAGCGGCAGTACGTTGGGACATGTCACATGTGCGTGTGAGGGGAGTGCATTCTCGTTGGGCGACAACTGCATCGCTAGACTGACATGTGTTTCTACTGTCCATCGATTAAAGAATTAATTTAGCCGGCGATGGCGTTCGTCGTTGGAGAAGGTCTTACTAAGGCTTTAGAAAAGCTACCCGCCACACAAGGATATAGTATATCTTTTTCTCGCACGAATAAATATATTTTTAATTTCACCTTAACGGTCTAGATGGTTTTCATGTTCATTGAGTGATACAAAATTGGTGATGCATTGTCATGAGATTACCACCCACCTTACCCTCAATAAGTTAATAAGACCACATAATGTTTGACCTTCTCTTTTGCAAGAAAAATGTTAGTGATTTGTTTGGCCGCAAACTTCACTGTGTTGTGTACGGCCAATGTGTTGTCAACTTTGTATGCCCGGGTGGATTTAGTTTGCACAGTACGACATTGCATGCGATTTCGATGTGAGCTTGTGCATGTTTTTTTTAGCGGAGATAATGCATGCTTTACAACTTATACTTAATGCTTATGCTATAATAAAATCTTTATGATGGTTACGGTGATAATGACACAGTAGAGGGAAACACATGAGGTTTGTAAGGACTCGTTCCTATGGTATGAAAGAGACGCGTTTGAATATTTCTGTTTCTAGACATGCTAATATTCTTTTGTAAAAAAAAATCATTTTGCGCCGGTGTCCAAGAAGTCCTATAGCAGAGCACCACCGCTCTTCTCTAGACAACTGTACTGTTTAGTTCCAAAAGTTCTTTTGGACTCTACTATTCATCTCTCTCAGAAAACACGCTTTCCAGAAAAGTTTCTCAACTCCTTTCAACTTTCCTATTCATCTCTCATAGAACACACTTCGTAGAAAAAGTTTTTTTCCTCCCCTCCCAACTAAACACACCCAACGACGGACGCGTAACCTCTCGAAAGGAAGAAAAGCCGTGCGCTCAGCAGCGCGCACGGATATTCAATCCTTGCGCCCAACGCGAACCCGACCCTTCCGTCCACACCGCCCCCCTTCGAGTTCGACGCATGCGGCGCCCGCTTCCCGCTTCGCGTCGTGCCGTCGGCGCCGCCCCCGGCGAGCATCGAGGCCCCTCCCTTCTCTCTGTTCGGAACCGCCCCGGCACCCCACCCCTGCACCTGACGCTGCCGTCCCACGATACGGTTCACGTGCGGCGGAGGGCGCGCGGACTCGGGGACGCCCCCAGGAAAATCCTACCCAGCCCAAAAATTCCCCGCGAGTGCTCGAGGCTAGCGGCCAAAGACGAGGAGGGGCCTTTGCTTTGCTCGTGGCGTTGCGAAGTTGCGATTGCGTGCGTCCACGCCGCGGCACCGGCACCGGCGCACCGCACCGCACGTCGATCGAGCGGGGCACAGCGCGGAGCGCACCGCCCCCGTGCGGTCGCTTTTCGCGTCGTCGCGGCTCCTCCGCCAGGATAGCGACGCGACCGACGGGCGCCGGTGCGCCGCCACTTTTCCCATCCACCTCTTTCTTTTTTTCTTCCTTCACCCTCCCGTCTCTGGCTGCATGCTCGTGTTTCGGTTGCGCCTGCGTGCCCAAGCGCCACGGGCCACTAGAATTTTGTTAGGCCATTACATTATTGTGCTTTCGAGCTCGGTGCTTTTTTTTTTTTTCTAGTGCCGGGACGGCGACTCCCGTGACGGCCTGAAGGGAGAGGCGTCCACGTCGCGCTCGTACTTGCGTGAACTCTGCTGCGCCCTCCACCGCTCGGGGATGGCACGGAGCTTGGAGTGGCCGGGAGAGTGACAGCAGGGGCCAGGGACGATGATTGCATTGCACGGTCATGCGGCTAATGCGTGCCTTTGCCTGCTCTGCTCGCTTTGTTTTACCTGACGTTGACGAGCTCCGGAAAGGAGAGCGGTTCCATTCCGTGCTCTCCTCTTCCGTCCTTCCGTTTTCAGGATCCACTTATGGATTCGGGGAACAAAATTCCTCAGCCACGAGTAACCGACTGTATTTCCTTTTTTTCTTTGAAAGGTATAACCGACTGTATTTCCAATTATCCGTAGAAAGCTGGAACACTCGAGGCCGGGAGAAAAATGGCGAGCCAAGGAATTGGAGATGGCTCGGCAACCATTTCCAGTGGCAACCAAGGAAGAACACCAACCATATCGTAGGCACATAGCGCGACACGAGGCCGCGCATCCCGTGAGCATACCGCTTCCTTCTCAACCTCTGATGTCCGCATTTACAGCTCCGTTTTACCGCTTTTGATAGGTACTAGCTCGATTCATAATATTCGAGCTAGCACTGAACTTGTTCGCTACAGGTTGGTGCCGTATCGTCGTTTTCTTTCCCCGTCTCTGTCCTAAATCACGCCAGAAATCTGCAACTGACCCTACTGCATATGTGCACTTGCACGAACGAAGACATGGAACACCGCACGGAGAAGGAACGGCCTAGTTGCAATTAGCGTAGCACCCAACTCAGAAAGCTTCGGTTAAGCTATCTAGCTTTGGGGGGGTGTAAGGTAGGCAGCCTCGCCGGCACCGGCACGCAACCGCGAGCGCCGTCACGCACGCTTCCCTGCCCCGTCCACCGGGTCTCGTTCGTCTGTTTGTGTCGATGCTACTGATCGCGGTTTCGTCAGAATATATGGTCGCGTGGTTGGATTTGTTATTGTGTATGCACGCGATTAGACGATAGATGAGAATGATCTCGTCCAGAATGGCACGCCCAGTATCAACAATTATGGAAAAAAAAAGACATAACCAGACACATATAAGGGCCCACGAACACTTGGGCTGCTGGTCCATCCGGTTGCTACCACAGGGCCGCGCCAGAACCGACCCAACAACAACCAGCGCGCGAGGCCCACGACCATATGAGCGCCATATGGCTCTGCGCGCGATTTTTTTTTATCTCTCTTGCTTGCTAGCCCTTTTGGTGAACTTTTTCATGTTTAAACCCTTGATAAAACAATTTGCAGTTTGGACCCAAGCATCGTCACGACTCATGACACTGAGGGAGAAAGTCTAGACTCTAGACACCATAATTTTCGAAACAAGTTGAGGTGACGCCAACGTGGAATGTATCTTAGGCGGTGTTTGGTTCCCTGCCATAATCAGCCACGCCACAGCTGTGGCACCGCCACAGAATCCTGGCTGCTGCTTAGTTCCTGACTAATGTTTGACGGTGGCAGCTTTTCTCCGCACAATTTTAGCCACGGTTGTGGTGCTCGAAACGGCCGCCGCATGTTAGGCGACGCCACAGGTGCGGTTTGGCAAGGTGTGGCCCAAATCCAAACAGCCCCTTAGCGCCACTATTTATGGCGTCGAGTTCCCACACGCGAGTTTGAGAGCAAGGATGAAGTTCGGACTGGTGGCCGCGGTAGTGGAGTCCAAAGGCCGGCGCTCTCGTCATTCCTTCCACCTCTTCATTATCGACAGGTGCTTCAGTTCGAGTCCAACGTCCACTGCACCGGAAACAAGATGTTGACCCAGATTGATGTTCGGGGGCATACCTAGTGGAAACCAACTTCTCATGGAAACTATGAAAACTCTGATCTGAACCACACGATGTTGATCCAAGGGTGAATCCAAATCATGTGGAAGGGGTGATTTGCAAAGCTCAGGAGAGGTGGGAGGGGTGATTTGCAAGACGCTTTTGCAAATTACCCCTCCCACCTGATCTGGTCGCACCCTTGTATCAACATCATGTGGTTCCACGGAGAGGTTAGTTTCCATAGGATACGTTGCCTTTGATCTTCTTCCTCTACTCTTTCTCTTCCTTGCCCTATTTTTCTCTTCCTATAGAAATGTTGGGAAGAGCTTGGTGGGATCCACCGTAAACAGAGGCACAATTGAATGGGTGGAAACGTCGTAACCTCTCCTAGCCGGCGCCTACGTGTTTATATAGGTGAGGAAACTCCCCTCACATAGATTACAAGAAATCATTGATACGGTTTGTTATGGTTCGGATGAGAATTCTAGCAACCTTATCAAGTATACAACCTACAGCAACATTATCTTCAGTTGAACCCAATCAAACTCACTCCACACATCTAATCATTATCTCTAACATCCAATGTATTAGGAGGATTGGGTGGGTGGAGGGGGGCTGAGCCCCCTTAGCCCCATGCGTTACCGCCCCCTGGGCACTGGCATGTATGACGTCTTGGCGCCGAGGTGCTGGCACATAGGCACCACCTCATCTACTGAGTGAATGGGCTCATCACCATGACCCACGGTGCCGAGACGTGTTACCAGACATGAGTCGTGGCGTCGACTGCTATGGTCCAAAACTGCAAATTCTTTTTCTTAGGAGCCTAAACGTGAAAAAGTTCACCGCATGAGCCGAAAAAAAGAAAAGAAAAAGTCTGTCGCGTCGGCTCTCGGCCCAACCCACCAAATCATCCCGCGCGGCAGGCCGAAAGCGGAGGCTTGTGCCTCCTCCCCCCCTCCCTCCTGGCGTTGTCGTCTTCGTCCAGATCGATTTGGCCTTTTTTTTTTCTGAGAGCCCGTAATCAAAATAAAACCAACAGCCCATGAGTTTGATGACCCGCGAGGCCCTTGATCTACGTGGCCCATTATCAGGCCTACTCACTCGTAATCCTTCCACGACAGCACCCCTCCCCGACTTGGTCCTTCCTCCTCCTCCCTTCCCTTCCCATTCCCGTCGCGTCCCACCAAGTCCACGCTGTACCCCTCCAGTACGGACGGCCATCGCCATTGCCGTTGCCTTCCGGGACGCCACCTCCCTCACCCCCGGAGAGGTGCCCGTCCCGTCCCATCACCCTCCTCCACGACGCCGACCCTTGCTTCCCCCAAAAGGCCACCCTCGCGTCACCCCCCTCCAACTCCGGCTCAATCCACTCCTCCCCTTCTCCTCCACCACCACAGCCACCAGTTCGTTCAATCTGTTTAATTTAAAACCCATCAACAATTCAAGATCACAGCGCAGCAGCATCACCCGCGTTGGTTGGATCGGCTTCGGCTGGGGAATCTCACTTGCTGTACACGCCGAATTTTCAATGCCGTCCTCTGTCGCGACAGCCCAGTCCAGTTTCTAGCAATATCCTTCCTCGCCGGACAGCGCATCGGCGGTTGACAAGAGCTTGCTGGATCGGAACGTTGACGGAGTTGGAGCTCTGCCACGGACAGACATGCGTACGCGTACATGTACTACACGCGTCGTGATGCTTCTCCTTCCTATACGTGGTCCTATCCCGCACGTGCACCGTTACGTTAAGAATGGAGCTGATCCCCCTACCGAACACGATACGGATTCCCTCTCTGCCCTGCGAAAAGGGACAGTACTTCAGACAAATGCAACTGGGAAGTTCAATCTCCAAGAAAAGATACTACTATTGTCCTACTTGTTAGTTGTTGTTGCTGTCGAGATGACGAGATCATTTCCTAATATACTACTGTACTACTCCCTCCGTCCCTTAAAGAATGATGTTTTAGGATTTTTCAGACAAATTAAGAGTAGAAAAGAAAGACGCATGTGTCCCTGGTAAATGCCATTTTAGAGGTAAATCAGGTTCCTTTTAAGCATGCATGCATAAGATATTCCTAATTTGTTATACATGCATGTCAAAACATCAATCTTTATGAGAAAAATTTTAAACGCTAAAACATCATTCTTTAAGGGACGGAGGGAGTACTTGTTAATATTGTTGACGTCAGAGGGGATCGATCGAATTTTTATTTTTCCTAATAATGCATACAAGCCTTGCCTTATCCTTGACCGGTACGACTAATTGATTGATGCTGGCTTGATGCGGCAGCATTACCTACCTGGTCATGACGCGATGCCCGGGACGTGATCACAATTTCTGACAAAAAAGCGTGTAGGGTTGACACTTGACAGACGCCGGGTGTCCCTTCCTCCGCATTGGATTCCCGGCGAGCCGCCGGGGTTTTTTCTATTCGCAACGACCGTGTCAGTCTTCTCGGCGAGAAATCCAGGCCGTAACCGGAGGCGCGTGTCGTGACGTGTCCTGCTCCTGGTTGGTTTGGGACTTTGGTCTCGTGTGGAGAGGGGGAGGGGAGGGGAGGCGGCGCAGGCAGGCAGCCATGGCCGCGGTGCTCGGCGCGTTCATGCCGGACACCGCGGTGCGGTGGCGCGGGGTGGTGACGGGCGACGTGGCGAGGCGGATGGGCGTCGCGGCGGAGGCCAAGGCGCTCGCCGGGAGCCTGGAGCGGGCGGGCGCCGCCGTGCTGGACGCCGAGGAGCGCGCCGCGCGCGGCGACGACGGCGCCGCGCGGGTGGCTCGCCAATGTCCGCGCCGCCGCGTACGACGCCGACGCCGGCCGTCGACCGGTGCCGGGTCGCCGCTCGCCGCCGCAGGCTCCGCGAACACCACCACAGCCAGCACCAGCAGCAACACCACCACCACCAGGCAAAAGAATTTCCCATCGCCTCTTTAATTCTTCCAAGAACCGTGATCACGGTTTCCTGCTGCAGCTCTGTCGATTGACTCTGCTCCTTTTGCGTTTCCCTGATCGGAAGCAGGCGCTTCCCCGGCTGCTATCCTCCTGCTGCGACGCGGAGGTGGCCGGCGGCGACATCGCCGCCGACATCAGGAGCCTTAACCGGAAGCTGCAGGTCATCCTCAAGGAGAAGAACCGGCTGCAGCTCCGTTCATTCCTCGGCGATCACCACGCCACGCCGCCCGTACGGTCGGCGCTGAGGCACCACCGGCAGTCTCAGGTGACGTTCAACGCCGCCTCCACACAACAGCGACATCGTCGGCTCAAGGATCGAGGACGACACGGCCGTGCTCGTCCGACACCTGACGAAGGCATCATCTCCCGGGCAAGCAGCCGGCTGCGAGATCGTCGCCATTACCGGGCCCGACGGCATCGGCAAGACGACGCTCGCGGCCAGAGTGTACGGGCAGCAAGAGGATCCGGCGCGGCTTCGGGGCGAGGGTCATGGGTGCGCGTTCCGAGGGAGTACACCGAGGCCGCCCTGCTCTCGCTGGTCGTCGACTCGTTCGGCGGCGACACGAAGTGGCCACGAGAGCTTCGCCGAGCTCGAGAAGGCGCTGGCGAAGCTGGTCGGGGAGACAAGGTCTTGCTCGTGCTCCGACGACGTGAGGCACGGGCCCGTGTGGGACGGACGTCCTGAGGAGGCCGCTCTTGCAGGGCGCCGACAACGGCAGCAAGTGCTCGTCACGACGCGGCACGGCAGCATTGCGAAGGAGATGGGCGCCGGGCATGTCCATCGCGTGAAGAAGATGGGCGCCGACGATGGATGGCTGCCCTGCTTCAGTGGCGGCCGCCGGTGGGGCCTGACGATGGCGCAACGGGCCGGCGAGCCCTTGACAGGACGCCGGTGAGAAGGATGCGTCGGAGAAAGTTGCCTGCGGCGTGTCCGCTTGCGATAAGGCCGGGTCGCCGGCTCGTACTGAAGGAGCAGCGGGAGGCGAGGCTCAAGGTAGTGGGAAGGAGGTGCTCGGGAGCCCGGCGTGGATGGTGAAGGGGCTCCCCGAGGATGCCATGAAGCCGCTCTACCTGTGCTACGACGACCTGCCGTGCCACCTCAAGCCAATGCTTCCTCTACTGCTCACTGTTTCCGTCTGACATGGCCGTGGACAGGCGCGTGCTCGTGCAGCTGTGGATAGCCGAAGGTTTCGTGCAGATCAGAGCGGACGCCAGCGTCGAGGAGGTTGCCGAGGAGTACTACGACGAGCTCATCAGGAGGCACCTTCTCCCAGCCGGCAGAGGAAGACGGGTGACGAACATGGTGGCGCCGCGCCGCGCGGTGCGCCATGCACGACATGCTGCGGGCTCTGGCGCAGCTGCTCTCGCTGGGGTGAGGGCTTCACCGGCGATCGTATCGGCTGGTGGTGGACAGCGACGCCACGTTCGCGCCACGCCGTGGTTTCGTTTCCGAGAAGAAACCTGGCGGCGATACCGGACAAGATTCTGAAACTTGAGGGGCTAAGGACGCTGATTCTTCAGAAGAACCCGTTGACAATTGAAGGGAACATCTTTACGAGGTTGGGACATCTGAAAGTCTTGGACCTCAGTGAAACAGCGGTTTGAACTCATCCCGGATAGCTTGGGGAATCTTGTTTACCTGAGGTTCCTGAACCTGTCTCACACAAGGATTCAGGCAATTCCAGAATCCATCGCCAATCTGTGGAGCCTGAAGTTCCTTGTGCTAAGAGGGTGCAAGGCATTGCACGCCCTGCCGAAAGGAATAGAGCATCTGAGGGGGCTCAGAGACCTTGATTCTGGCTGGCACGGTGATCGACGATGCGGCATTCAGGGTAGGCCATCTGAGAAGCCTCACATCACTCCGGTGCTTCGCTGTGACGAGCAAGGAGGCGCGAGCTGCGCAGGATAGGAGCGGGTGGCCTCTGGATGAGCTCAAGAACTTGTCTCAGCTGAGAACACTGCACATACACAAGCTTAGAGAAGGTTGCTGGCCGATCAGAAGCAACTGAGATGTCACTTGCAGCCAAGAAAAGCCTCAGGGAACTTGAGCTGTCATGCAGCGGCAACTGTCATGCCGCTTCAGACACCGGAGTTGGTAAGAAAAGATTGAGGATACCATCGAAGAGATATGCCACCATATGTCTCGAGTCGCTGAAGCTTGTAAACTACTTTGGGACAAGGTTCCCAGATGGCTGTCAGTGACTTTTCCTGCCAAATCTTCGTGATCTCGACATCATTGGGTGCAACTTCTGCCAGTCTTTTCCTCCATTAGGCCGTCTGCCAGAACTGAGGTCTTTGTACATAGCAGACTCTTCAGCTCTGAAGGAACATTGGTGCAGATTCATCTGGTACTAACCACCCCCACCAGGTGGCATTTCCGAAACTAGAAAACCTGCACTTGCAAGGGGCTTCAGCAGCTCAACGAATGGAGAGATATTGAGCCAGGGGTCATTGCCATCTCTGCAGGTACTTCAGCTTGAGAGTTGCCAAAACTGCCAGAGTCTTCCTGGGGCCTCAGACATGTGACATCCCTCACTGAGTTGCGCATAGCTGATATGGCGAGCCTTGAAGGTTGTGGATGACATTGCTACACTAAAGGAATGAGCGCTTGGAACACTCCCAATTTGGAGAGGAATCAAACCTGCCTGCCCTTGTAGACATTAACATGTGCCACTACCCCTGTGCTGGAATTGTAGAGAACGTCACAGACTACGGACAGTGCACATATTCGATCATGACTTGCGGGACATGTCCAAATGGATCGAGAACATGCTTCCAAGCTTCAATCATTGAATTTCACAAGCACAGTTGGGCTGCTGAAAAGGTGCTTGGTCGAGGTCCGGACTGGCCTGTGATTAAGGACATCAAGGAAGTTCATGGGTACTCCACTGGTTCTAATGACATTACATACCAGGGACCCTTATATCTTGAGAGCAATGTGAGCGCTGAAGGGAACCTCGACATCAAAGAGAATTCAGAGATCCTCGGTATGTTGAGATGTTGCAGTTTCATCTTCAGGTACGGTTACCTAGAAATAAGAGGCCTTCTTCGACTCAAAGCAATTGAGGCAGGAGCTCCCAGGACAGAAGACAATGTGCCCCAATAGGAACGTGAGAGTTCCATGCGCGATACCTCTGAACGCCGCTCGCATAAGCTGGTTTGAAGTTATTTCTGAAGAGACGAGGATGATGATGTTACGATTAGCTGTTCCTACTGATCCAACAAGAGGTGCAGTTAGATGTGGCAAAAAAGGTCATCCTGCTGTCACTTATGTTGCATACTAATATGAAGATTTTGGTATGTTCATATAATAGTGAAATTTTGGTTCATCTTCAGAAACAGACAACTCAGAGTCTCTAGCAATTACCAATGATCAAACAGAACATGATACCATTAGTAGTTGGTTTTCACAGTGCCAAGAGGCTCGAAAACAATGAATGATGTTCCTTCTGATTATGACATTGATGCAAATAAGTTATGCACCCAGGCCTGCTGCTTCAATTGGTCACAATTGGTCCGAGAAGGGTCTCGAGCAATCGACATTACTGAGATCGATCAAGGTTTGAACTTGAGTCAAACATATATGTTCGAGTGCAATGTGAGTCTGAAGATAATCCCGAGGACAAAGACGAGTCACAGATCTGGAAGTTGATGATGTCTTTGATTTCAACTTCAGGTACCCGGGTACCTAGAAATCAGAGGCTCTTTGACTCAACCAGCATGAAGAGAGGAGCTCCAGCACAGAAGACAATGTTTCTCCATACGAACACGCAGAGTTCCATGCCGTGCTCACTCACCGCTTGCTTGCATAAGCCGTTAGAAGTTATCCCGAAGAAGACGGGAGGATGAGGGACGTTGCAGATTCAGATGTGCTGTTTCCCTACTGATGATTCACAAGAGTGCAGCAGTTTGTGGAGAAAGGCTTCTCACTGTTCCTTCACTGATGTTCATACTAATAAT